>CM075855.1:40110780-40318872 GCA_037975125.1 Latrodectus hesperus
AGTGTGATTTCTCAACGAAAACACTAAACGGCAAAATTATCATTGCATTACTGTAAATCATCGTTGCATTACTGTAATCTACACGATGTAATGCCTTTTTGCATAAAAAATTCGTCGTTGATCACACCATTCAACACGCTTCTATCTATGATGCAGAGTCAAAGGTAGGCAAAATCCTAATCACTTGTCTGGCAGTCCATGCTGTTCTTTTGCACCAGGATGTTTCCTTGTTCCTAACCCTCTCTAAAGTTGGGCTCTATCTGTTTGATAGAAGCAACCTGGTAGTCTTCGTGGTTTTAAAGTAAGGACCAAGCAGAAGAATCCCAATACTTTTCCTGCTACCCCAGAGGTAGACATTGTGATCACGGCTTTTTTTTAATGCCCAGTCACCTTTAGCGAATACGGTGGATCTTCGGTTAAGTCGGGATTCGAACCCACTACCTTCCTATAATGAGCCTAACCAACCAAGCCACCGTGGCATAGTTCATGCTGTTGTAAATGCCCTTAAAGTGTTTATTCAAATCCGTGTTATCTAGCAATCAAACAAAAATAATTCAACGTGTTATCTAGCAATTTAACGAAAATAATTCAGCGTGTTATCTAGCAATTAAGCGAAAATAATTCAAGTGTTATATAGCAATTAAACGAAAATAATTCACCGTGTTATCTTGCAACTAAACGAAACAATTAAATTGAAAAAAATACGAGTTTATTTTGTAAAATGTGCATGCTAATACTTGATGAATTAGTATTAATCGTTTGCACGCTGAAATGAAGAGAAGAAGAAATTAGAATTTAACAAGAATATAATCTTGTGGTAAAAAACATTTCAATTAAGGCATTAAATTTTCATGTGTCTCAAAAACTCTGCTGAAGCGTATAAAAAACATGCAAAAAAGAGCCACGTTTTCCATCCTAAAAATTGCCTTCTTCTTCTTGAAGTGAAAGTATCTATTTAAGAAGAAAGTTGAATTTAGTCAAAACTTCATTGTATTACCATAATTTCAGAAGTAATGTATATAATTAGAAAAAAAAATATGATTCTCAATCTCCAGAATTTCACAAAACTGCATTTATGAAAATTATATAAATTAAAATAATTTCAAACCAAATTCATTAAAGCCATTTAAATTATTGGCATACCTCTCTAATGATTATCATGAAAAGAGAAGAGTCCCAAAGTGGGATTCAGAAGAAATTATTTTTATAATATTTACAAATAGCATTTCTACATGAGCTCACCATGGTAGACTCTCTCTCCGCTATCAAGATGGGTGTAGGGAAGTTATTCTACTTTCAACCCTTATGACATGTGATTATGGCCCATTATCTAGAGAAAATTTCTTCCTGTAACAAAACGCGTTGGTTATTCAAAGACCTTACAATGGACTTCGGATATAAGGCTATCTACTACGCGGTGCCAAATATTAGTAGCAAAATGAAATCACATAAATAAGAAATGAACTGTATTCGAGGATATCCACAAAATTTTCGAAGATACACACATATGAATCAAAATGTATAGTATTTTTCAATAAATTTTAAATAAAAAAAGATATAATAATTAAATTTCCATGGTTCCTTAACAGTAGCATTAGATACACACAGAAAGTAAAAGAACTCTTCTACATTTGATTCCTCACATCTTCTCATTAACATCTTTCAAGGTGTGTGTAAATAAAAATTCAAATAATTCCAAATCAATATTTATTAAAATATAATTAAAATTATATTAGGATAGCATAAAAATGTTTTAAAATATGCATTTCCGTTACTAATATCATATCAGAAACACAAATTATGATTTAGAAAACTACTTACTAATTTTTAAAATATGCTTTAAAAAGAGAGAGATTTCCAGTTTGCATATAAAATAATCATCTTTGAATACGCTTTAATTACAAAAATATTATTTACATTTCAATAAAACAAACCTAAGCTCAGATAGAATATTCTTTGTCTATTAAACTAAACTCCATGGCACGACAGCCCATGTGGGCCAAGGCCTACAGTGCCCATAACTGTTTTCAAGACAGAGGACCCTGGGGTGCGAAGCATATGTCCCAGTTAGGGTGGTCAGCCTAACGTAAGACCCCCAGAGTTTAGTTCTCAAACATACTCAGTTAATCGACCCACTGAAGGGATGAAAGGCTGAACCAACCTTGCCCAGCCCGAGGATCGAACCTCGGACCTGTGTCATGGGAGAGTGAAACGCTGCCACTAAGCCACCGGGCTTCATTCTTTGTCTCTTACTTATTAAAAACAAACAATTAAAATAAAAATTTTAAATATAAATGTGTCTTTTCCCTGAGTTACCTGAGATTTTTGACAGAGTAACATTTGTTATACCTAAGGCCGCGGTGGCCTGATTGTTTAGGGCATCGTCAGAAAAACTATTGCCAGACGATTAAGGGAAGGAGGATTATACGCCTGCAAACCTGTTGTGTGTGTCCCATTGGCCAGACAGCACCGTACTGCCCATTTGCAATGGTGTCGGGAGCATCGCAATTGAACTAAACAGGACTGGGCATGCGTACTATTCTCAGATGAGAGTAGTTTCAGACTGTCATCGGATTGTAGACGCCAACTGATCTGGCGCGAGAGTAGTACTGCTTATCGTCCAGAAAATATCCAGGAAAGGGACCGATATCCGACATGCAGTGTCATGGTGTGGGCCAGCATCATGATCAATGGCAGCAAGCCCCTACATGTGGTTGCGAATGGGACTATTACCCCAACGATACATTA
Source organism: Latrodectus hesperus (assembly GCA_037975125.1). Taxonomy (NCBI): domain Eukaryota; kingdom Metazoa; phylum Arthropoda; class Arachnida; order Araneae; family Theridiidae; genus Latrodectus; species Latrodectus hesperus. Next base: position 40,113,529 of record CM075855.1, read on the forward strand.
ATGAAGTTCTACTTCCTAATGTTCCTCTTTTCCGTGGTGCTGTCGGTGATAACATTACCAAAGTAACACCGTCCCACCCAAAGGTATACGGTGGAGAACGTCGTTGGACTAGTAATCCCGGAGGGAACTCTGGCTCGGCACTTGGCCAGGTCAAGTCAAGAACTTCTAAGTGGTGGTCAGTCCAAACCACAGTCAGGACCCCGAGGGGGTAAAGATCTCTAAAGTGCGTTCTATTGAGACTCTGCTGTGACTGGGAGATTGGGCCGGATGGCCTTTATTACATAAGAGGTACAAATACAAAGTATATTTACAAATTAATTACATTGAGTATGATACATTATTAACAGGGAGAGGAGAGGATCATTGGCTGAGCTGGAGGAGAAGCTCCGCTTGAAGGTTTTGCTTGACTCCGTTTTGGAACCCCTTGGAGTGGAACAGCTGCTCTGGTTCCATCTGTTGGAACTGCTTGGAGAACGTCTTCTGTCTGATTTCTGAGTATTGTTCACAGTGGAACAGTAGATGGTCTGGACTTTGAGTTTCGTCGTCGTGTGGGCAGGTGCTTTTCATACGATGGAACCTGTTTCTATAGGTTCCAAACGTTCCGTGCCCTGTGAGGAACTAGTTGAGCAAGAAGTCGCCTTGGAGTCTCTTCCGGGAAACAGTAGGGAAGAAGTTGTACAATCTCCCGGCTTTGATTAACTCCTCCCATTTGAGCTGCCACTGTTTGAGGATGTGTTCCATTGTGAGCGTCTTGAGTTGTTGTCTGCTGAGCCGCACCTGTACGTCTACGCTATTTTGTGTGGTGGCCTCCTTAGCTTCTGAGTCTGCTGCCTCGTTCTGTGCAATGCCAACATGCGCTTTGACGTAGTGGAGGGTGAATCTGTCTGCATGGACTTTGCAGATGTCCTTGATGCTGCGCAGTGTGTCACTGCTGGTGTCTCTGTTCCCGATGGCCACGAGGACGGATCTGGAGTCGGAGTGAATGTGGCACCTATTGATGTTTTGATGAATGATGTACTCCATGGTGGCAAGGATCGCAATGGCTTCAGCTTCGAAGACTGATGCGTTGTCGTTGATGCTGAGCTTGATGGTATTGATGAGTGAGTCTCCTTTGAAGATGAGAGCGGCGCACCCAACTCTGTTGTTAATTTTGGAACCGTCTATATAGGCGTAATGGTCTCCATGGTTGGCTTCCAGTCTCCATTTAAGTCCTGGGGGAACCCAGGGGGGTTCAAGGTGGGAGGTCCTGGTCCAGGCGTTGTCCGGGTTCCATGTGATGTTGTCTATCTCTATCGGTTGTGCATAGTTCCACAGCTCAAATCTCTTTTTGTAGGCATCCGCTAGGAGATGTAGTGGAGGAGTACCTGCTAGTATATGTAGGGCGTCTGTTGATGTAGTCCTGTAGTCTTTTATCACCTTCAGAAGTCCTATGCGCTGGACCTGGAGAATCTTGGTATTGAGACGGACCGTGTTTGAGTACCAGACTTGGCACCCATAGAGGATAGTACTTTCAATCACGTTGGTGTAAATCGTCTTGAGGACTTGCGACTTGAGTTCCCAGGTGACTCTAGAGAGTCTAGCAAGTTTATTTTGCAGATTGTGCACCTTCTGTTTGACTTCATTGAGGTGATTCATCCAGGAAAGCTTCGGGTCCAGGATGAGTGCAAGATATTTGAGCTCATTGGTATATGAGATCCTTGTTCCAAGGATGGAAATTCCTGGCCTTCTTGTTATGTCCTTATGTATGACGAATATTGTGTACATACACTTGGCAATGCTGAGGGTGAGTCCAAATTCTCTAGTCCATTCCTCAATCAATTTGAGGGATTCATGGCAAGTTTGGAGAAGTGGAAGTATGATTTGGCATCTAGGAGGATGGCAACATTGTCCACAAAAGCCTGGCAATGGGCGTGAGGTCCAAACTCTTTATTGAGGAGCTCGTTGGCGATGAGCAGCCAGAGAAATAGTTCCAGACTGGATCCCTGGGGGACTACGATATTGTAGGGTACGCGTTTCTGGTGATCATCAATATAGCATTTATCATCCAGGAAAGATCTGATGGTTCGGTAGATGTTGGTAGGAGTGTTGAATTTCCTCAGTAGTCTCAGGACATCGTTCCATCTAGCGCTGTTGATTGCGCTCTTAATGTCCAGAGATATTAGGCAGGAAAAGCACTTGTTCTTTTTGTGTCTCTTGATCCTGTTTACCAGCTCCCGGAGGGCGTCGTTGGTGCTCTTGCCTCGAAGGACCCAAGCTGGAACTTGTTGAGGTATCCATTTGCCATGAAGTTATGGTAGAGTCGGTGCATAAGAATCTTGTCCAGGATTTTGACCCAGACAGGCAGGAGGCAGATAGGGCGGTAAGATTCTGGGCGGAATCTTACCTCTTTCGGGATAAGAATGACCTTGGCTACTTTCCAGGTCCTAGGAAAGACTCCTTTTGAGAGGCATTTATTGAGGATGCTGCGGAACCAGTCCTTGTTGGAGTTGTAAAGGGCAGCGTAGACATCAAGGCAAATCTCGTTGTAACCAGGCGCTTTGTTTACATCAGTGTCTCGTATGGCGTCCTCAATCTCTTGCTCAGTGATCTCCGGTTGGTCTGGAAATCCGGAATAATCATCCTGTAGAGTCCTATGTCCGGTAATCGGGAAGGGGAACTTCAGGATGGCATTGATGGATTCTGTTGAGTCCTTAGCCAATTCACCGTTGTCCATCTTCACCAATTCAGCAATATTGGGCGTGTGTAATTTCTCTCTGACCACTTTGTAGTGGCTCCCGAAGGCGCTGGCATTGGTTGCGTTTCCCAGAAATGCCTTGAAAGCGTTGGTCTTAGTTTCCAGGACTTGTTTCCTGTACTTGGCTGCCGCAAGTTTGAAAATCATTTTCTTATTTTTTCTGAGATCCTGGTCCTGTTTTTTCTGGAACCTCCTTCTTGCTTACTCCTTTCCGCAGTGAGCTCTTTGGTCCACCAGTAGTTGGTATTTGTGGTTCTCCTGAATTTCATGATGTGGCGTCTGCAAACCTCTGAGATCTTTTCTTCGATACGATTGATTGACTTGTCAGGATCGAAGTTCTGATCAATTGGGAATTCTTCAGCAAAACCCTGTAGGCTGTTCTTGAAATTGTCCCAATGTAAGGTTCTGGAATTCCATCTCCTGTTTTGTCTGGTCCTAATCCTTTTAAAATCCAGCTCGCAAGTCATGATGATATGGTCGCTGGCGGTGTAAGTGTCTCTAATTGTCCAGTTTCTGATCTCTTCCTGGGAAAGGTTCTTAGTAAGGAGAAGATCGATCCAACTATATCCAATGGTGCTGGAGAAGGTTGGTAGGCTGCTTGCTTCATTTTGGATAATTAGATCGTGCCTGGAGATGAATTCCAGGAGGATTTCACCCCTATGGTCTGTGCGTCTAGGACTCCATGCGGTGGACTTGGCGTTGAAATCGCCAAAAATTATGTATCTCTCGTTCGGGTGGCTTGCAAGAAGGTTTTCCAGGGGATCCAAGGAGGTCTGCAAACATCTGGTTGGTGGGCTGTAGAGAAAACAGAGGAAAAGTGGCTTGTTGTCTACTGTGGTTTTGATGACTATAATCTCGTCGTCCGTTAAGATCGGTCTGATGACAAAAGATCTTTTGGCGATAAGAGCCAATATGGAATCTCTGGAGGGAATGATGGTGTAATCCAAAGAAAACCCAGTGATCTTTCCTTCAAAGATGAAAGGATCGTTCAAGGAGGCAAAATCAATGTCTAATTCCTTGATATCCTGGGAATACTGGACGATGGGCGCTCGGCAATGGTTGAGGTTGAGGTGGGACATCTTCAAAGACTTTGTATTGGACTTAGAATCCATAATTAGTCTTTGCAAGTAGGTTATTTATCTCCTTCTCGTGGGCGTGGCACTTCTTGCTCCTGGCGTCGTGGTTAGGTTTCACTTTCTTCTTGAATCGCTTGTTGAGTTCCTCGCAGTTACAGCACTTCAATGGCTTCTCGCAGTTTTTGCTTAGATGGTGTCCGCCGCATTGGCTGCAGGTCTCCTCCCCCTTGCAGTCCTTTGCGTGGTGTCCAAATCTTAAACATTTGAAGCACTGTGTAACTCTGATGTATTCCTGGAAACGGGCACAGGTCCATCCAACGTAAAGGTTTCTCCTCTCCTTAAGACTGTTGAATCCTTCAGCTTTGACAGTCAGCACCCAATTGTGCCCATACTTACTCTTATGGTTGAAGACAACTTCCAACTCAACATTGTCTTCTAGGTCGTTTTGGCTCTTTATCTTCTGGACAATCTCCTCTCTCGTGACATCAGTCTCTACATCATAGAGAATGATCCTGGGCTTCCTGCCTTCTGGTCTTCTCACTGTGGCCTCCTTATTGAAGATGTCATTTTTGCTAACCTCTTTAATTAACCTATCCAAGTCCTCTTCTTTCTGAGTTTCGATGAGGACTCCTCCCTTCCGAACTGGTCTGATTCTGGAGATGTTGAGACCCATCGAAGCAGGGTTGATCGTCTTCTTGATGAGCGTCTTGGTCTCATCAAAGCTCTTCTCCTTCGTGGATAGATCACTACTACGTTGTTCCTGCGTCGATGAGATCTGTCTCTTCTCGTCTTGGAACTAGGAGCCTGTTTCTGCATTCTCCTGGGCTGCGGCTGCTGTGGCCTCGCAGGATTCCTCACCGTTGCCTCCGCATAAGTCTAGGGATAGAATTTTGGCCTGAGCCTGGATTTCCCCTTCTAGTTGTGCGTTTCTCTCTGAGGTGCAGAGAGCGATCTGCAGGATTTCACAAATCCCGGCTCTCATCTTCTGCTGCATCACATTACTCATCTTACTACTCGCCATAGTGACGATCAAATCATGTTCAATTTCTAGAAGTCTCATGGCATCTGACTTCTTACTCAAAACCTTATGTTCCAAGTTGGGTATGACTTCACCTTGCGGAGAATCCGAGTCCATAGTCTCCAAATTACCTGAAAAGAAGCGAAAGAAAAAGAGAGAAAAGAAAAGTCCCAGACGCCAGCGTTAGCCTTCAACCAAGGTTGAAGTTTCCAGATGCACCACGTGGAGGTGCTGGATGGTTTGAAAATAGTACTGTATGTGATTTTAACGAACTCAAAGTAGCGTAAAGGACGCAAGAAACTAGTTCGCCTCCCCGAATAGACTCTGGACCGTTGTTCGGATATAAATCACAAAATCACTTAGGATGACAGTACTCTGTGGGACTGCTCCCCTGCTGTCGGTGATAAATTTGTTTTTATGGACGACAACGCAACATGTCATCGAACACTCGCTGTTCAGGATTGTCCAGACAGCAAGGGTATGCAACGCCTCGTATGGCCATCACGTTCTCCAGATCTAAACCCCATTAAAATGTACGGGTTGCTTTGGGGAGGCAAGTTGCTGGTCGAAACTATCCTCCGACAAACAAGAACGTCATCATCCGTGCACTCCCAGAGGAATGGGATAAATTGCCTCAACAGCTGCTGGATAATGTTGTGCAAAGTATGATACGACGTGTGGAATGTTGTATCACACTCCACGGTGGACATATTCCGTACTGATATCTTTCTTCAAGGTGCTTGCTGACTTTTAGACGCATTGTTCCATTTTTCCGTATGCAGCATCAAATGAACATTTTTTTTTCTTTCAGATGTTTCACAGCTTTTGTACTTTCCAGAACAATAAATATTCTTTATTCGAATGTCTGAACAGTGTGGCAACTATATTTTATCCTAATAGCTCTCATGTCTCGCTTAATGTTATGCTACATTGCAATTTGTGATCCGTCCTTAGCAATTGTCCAGCAGTGTATTTAAAAATTAATCCATTTGAAAATTAGAAATATCCATCTAAGTAGCTTCATCTTGAAGTAAAATCTTCGGATAACTTCTGAGTCATAAAAATACAATATAATATATATGCTGCATTTTTAAGTTATAATATGCAAAATATTTATAATATCAGTTAGTTAGTAATATATAAAGTTATAATATGTGTGACAAGTTATATTTTTAAAATCTTTTATCTTTTGATAAGTTGAAATGATATATCAATTAACTTTATTTCGATATTTATTTCGAAGTGTTTCTGTAGTATTCTATATAACTATATATAAAATTTATATATATACAATTATCTTCTTTAAATAAACATATATCCAGAAATATTATTTTACTCTATGTAAGGATTTTATTTTTTGATAAGTTTTATTAGTCTTTATCAGAAGTAACATTTTAGCATTGCTTTAAAATGCCAATTTTTTTTAATGATTTATAATAAATTTTAAAAGTAAATTCTTTTGATAAACATGAATCTTTTTATACACAATAACATGTACTGTTTAACTTGTTTTCACATATACTTTAATTTTTGGGAAGTCCACTCATATTTAATTTACAATATAAATAAATTTAAAAATTTTTTATAAGTATTTGATATTTTTTATTTTTAAATGACCATTTTATTTTTACAATCATATTCAAACTTTCATTTTTCAGATAAAACTGATACGTTGTATTAATTTTTCAATGTATATAGCATTAATCTTCCTTCATAAAATTTAGCTCAGAAATTAATATGCAAATAGAAAAATACAACTGGTTTCATCTTCAAAATCTCCTTAAAAAATCAAGACACATTTTTCTGTAAATTTGTTTATTTTCTTTGAAAATAAACAATTATGAATATACTACACATAATAAAATCATATTAAAACATTATTTACAGATCTAATAATATTATTTTTAAGTACAAATGTACAGAATCCTGAAAAACACTCAATATTTGATATTGATATCTGTAAACTTTAAATCAATATTGGAAAGGTAAGAAATATTTAATGAATAAATTGGAATATATGCCACCCATCCTGTCTAGTGGTCACCTTGCCTGACTTCGGATAGAGAGGTCCTGGGTTCGAATCCGGTTCGGCCATGGTTGTACTTTCTCTCTCTATCTATCCTGTCTTTGTCCGTTCCTTGTATGAATGGGTTGTGAATGGTTGCCTACCCTATAAACGGGTACCAATGGCATGTGTGTACTGAGGAAGTCTAACTCCATACCTAAATATGGTTCAGTTGAAAAAGTGGAGCAGCGCACCCCACAATGCCAGCCTAGCTGGCACACAACAACAAACCAAATTTTACATTTTGAAAATTTTATATAATCTTCCTAAATCGTATTCTTTAGAAATACTTATCCAATCAATGTTTTATATTTATCTAAAAATAGACCCGTAAGAAGCTTCGATTTTTTTAGAAAAAAAATTTCTTTTATTCGGTTGATATTTAGAATTCACCACTACATGGGACGAAAGTGATGGCAGTTTTTCACAGAGGACCACCCCGTAGTATGGCATCTTTGCGGTGAAAGTAAAAGCATAAAGAAACACAGAGAGCGAGAGAGAAAGTAACATCTATATCGGACCCAGGATTCGAATCCGGGACCAACTGCTTCGAAAAATGGGATGCTAACTCCATCATCGATCGGATTCTGTGTTGATGCATAATTTTAGATTAAATGTATCATTTCTAGCAGACAATGATAATTTTATTGCATCGTATCTTTTAGAAAACATGTAGCAGATTTAAAATTCGTTTACGGAAGTCAAAAAAAAATTATGTCAATAATTTGAAAATATATTTAAAATAAATTCTCTGTTAATTATTAAGGGCTACCTGGGACTTGAGCAGCAACCAGACGCGTCGGCAGGTGGTGGGTAGTTGAATGTCCTGTAGAAATGACAGGATAGCCTTGAGTATAGAATTAGAGGCCGTGAACCAGCTCCCGTAAACCCTGGTGTTATGCGACCCGTGCCTAGGGTTATTTGGCACCGCGGTAATGGTGTCTTAACGGAGCCTCTAGTTGCCTGGCGAACTTCTAGAGTAATTTGCCTTGCCCAGTAACTCAGGAAATGCTGGGTGGACTGTCATATTACCTGAGCTTATTGACTGTTATTTTACGGCTGAAAAGACAAAGAAAATAACAAACCTTTCTTCATTTGCAGGTGAAACCTCTGAAAAAGACAAGGGAACCCATAGGCAATCCAGTGAAGGGGCAGCAATGAATCCTTCACAGGAGGTAGAAATGACCCCAAAACCATCTTCTTCTGGTGAGAGTCAGGAAGCTATCGCTAGCATGACTGACTCTCTGACCAGAATCAAGCTTAAAAAGACTTTCTGGTGCCCAGAAAAAGAAGCTGGTAAAGGAATGCAAAATCGCTGGGGGGACTTGGGTTGAAAACCCCAAGGCAACCAAAGGCAGGAAGCGTCCCGCCAACCGGATGGACCATGACAAGGCCGGAAAGGCTGCCAAGAGAGAAGGACCTGCGGGATTTACCTACAGAGCGGCTCTCACGGTGATCAAGATGGCTGTGCTCATAGAGGGTCACCCGGAAAAATGGCTAACAGAGGAACAGGCCCTCGACCTGTAACTCTTGTTAACCAAGAAAATAGGAAGGAATGAGGAGGGTTTTGCCCCAAACTTCCAATCCTGTAAACTTGAGAATGGGGCACTTATTGTCAACTGTGCAGACCTGGAGAGTTCAAAGTGGCTGGAACAGAAAGTCAGTGACATAAGCCCCTGGCAGGAGCAAAAACTCTTGGTGGGTGAGGCAAGGAAACTTGTCAGAACCACCAAGATAATTGCAAAACTGCCGAAAATCTGTAGTAAACTGGAGCCTAAAGAGATCCTGAGAAAAATCGAAGCACAGGACGGTGGGGTCACTCCAATGGAGTGGAACATTCTTAACATTAAGAACGACCCATCTGTGCCGACCATCGTTCTTAGTGTGCCTGAATTAGATGCTTCAAAACTTGGTATAAGGGGAAATAAATTTCATATTGGACTCCACCAAGTGCAGGCTAAAGTACTTAACAAACCTGCTCCTCCTGATGGGGGTGAAGGTAATTCAAGCCAACCTCCACCACAGTAGAAGTGGTACCACTAACCTCAGTAAGAAGTTTCTTGCTGGAGATATACACCTGGCTCTGATTCAGGAACCCTGGCTGGTTAGGGGGAGAATCAGTGGCCTCAAAGGAACTAAAGGTAAGCTTATCTATTGTACCAATAGCAACGCTAGAACTTGTATACTCTTACATAAAAACATTGAGGTTTTACCTCTCTCTGAATTTATCCTTAGGAACCTGACAGCTGTGAAAGTCAGACTCAACATAAAGGGTAGGGACAGAGAAATTGTTTTTGGCTCTGTGTACCTGCCCTATGAAGAGAAGGCTCCATCTGACCATTCTCTGCTCAAGCTCATGAACTTTTGCAGAGACAACAACTTACAGGTAGTTCTAGGACTAGACTGTAATGCTCAACATGTTGTCTGGGGAAGTACGGACACAAATAAAAGAGGTGAGTGCCTTTTAGAACTCATTCTAAACTACGGGTTAGATATTCTAAATGAGGGCAACGAAAGATTAATTAGCTAAGCAAGATTACGTGGGTGAGGACCCAGGCCGCGAACAACCAGATCAAGTTGGTCCCACAGATTCTCGATTGGGTTAAGTTAGGTGACAGGAAAGAACGGTATATTCATTCTGGTATTCTCCATAACACGCACACACTGTCAGATGTTTGACACATCGTCTTGTCTTGCTGGAAGATGCCATCATCCTGAAAAAATACAATGCCCATATAGAGATGGATATAATCCGCAAGGACAGATGCATATTTGTATTCGTCCATCTTGCCTTTTACAATGATGAGTAAATCCAGAGAACTTATAATGCTCCCGCTTCTAGCCTGGACCATTCTAGCAATGGTTGCAGCCATAAATCTCTTATTCAAACCAATAAATATAAAAGGAAATCAATAAAGTTTACTTACAGCAAGGTTTTGGTGATTTAAACAAGAGGATCAAACTATTGTTTATAAACGTACTTGAGAAATACATGGTGTGTTTAAGATAAAAAAAAAGTATTCAGATAATAAGATTAGTCATTATGAAAAGGAAAACTACCCAATGGTTTACATAAAATAAATGATTGAATATTTGCTTAGAAAGAAGGAACATTGGAAGAATTAAAAATTCCTGAGTGAGGTGTTCTAAAATGCATTAAAATATTGAACAATGTGCACTCTCTCTATAAACGTAAGAAGATATCTTTTAAAAATTACTTCCATGTCCCGATAAAGAAATTAAACTTGCATAAATAGTTTTATTCTGTAAATAAAAGATAATGGTCTTGTTCTATTAATCCAAACAGAGTGGATGCCTAAGATTTTTGATAGCAAATATCTTCGATTAATTTTTAATTCTTTATTCTACTTTACTCACGGCATGTTTCAGGATGTTTATAAAAATTGACAATTCTGTGACTGCAATTACTATCAAACAAATTTGCAATATTTTTTATTCTTTTTAAATATGCTCTTTTGTTGCATAGATTTTGAAATGATTATTTAGTTTTATCATAATAATCTTTCTCCCTGACAGTTTTTTATTAAAATTTTTTGAAGCTTGCTGATAAATTTAGGATCTTTCAAGATTTTTCTTTAAATGTATATTATATTTTATTGTTTTCACAGTTGACCATCGAGAAGAATTCCAAGAAGGAAGAGAAATGTTAAAATTAAATTCATTTCAGAGATTAATAGAGAGCATAAATGATAATTACCTGAAAAGAGTTTTTAAAATGGTTAAGAAGATGGAGGAAAATTCAGAAACAATTGTCACACACTTCTGTAATTGGCACTAATTATAAGTCAAGAAATTAAACTGAAAATTCTTTTCGATCTTTTGTGGAGAACAAAAGCTTTTACTACTGTCATGCATATCCGAAAGTTTCCATGCAAGATTTATATGACGATCCTTTGATGGTGTTAGATTTTTTGGAGTTGTTTAACGTTATGGACCTGATCAAGTGCTGTTGGCCAAAGGGGACATGCAACAACAACAATAGCCGAAATTTTTTCTAATGCAGTATCGGGTGCAGATTCAAACTGGTCATTTTACAATTAATAACCAAAATGTTATATCGGTAATAAGTCTAGAACAAAAACTTATACTAAGTAAGAAAGCAGTTTCGTAAATTTTAAGAAAGGAATTTGGAATTTATGGACATCGTGTGATGTGATCATTGTCAAACTTTTCCATAGATTGATTTGAGATTTGATGATTAAAAATATAGGAAATAGAAATGTAAAATTTTTTTAGTGATATAATGCCGATGAATGATGTTTCTGCACTTTTGGTCATTAATACTTTATGAACGTACAACTTTTTAAAATTCTGTTATAATCAGAAAAGATTAAAAAAAAATTATAAAGATAAATTCTTAATTTTAGGGTATTAGAATAATGTTAAATATTTCTAGGAGCAGATGAATTACATATTTTCAAGAAGTTTTCTGGACGGAAAAGCGGTTCATAATCTTACACATCAAATTCCTAAAAAAGTAAAGAATTTTATTTTATTTTTTGGTAAAAAATTTATTTGTTTAATGTATAATTTACAACACATGCTTACAGTAATATCATTCATCTTTTTACATTAAAAATATGTTTTTTTTATGTGTCTCTAAAAAAATTAAATGAATAAAAATGTACTAAAGCTCAATTATGCTCAAAACGTAGAAAAGTAGGTTATGTAATTAACACAAAACAGTAAATAAAAAGAATATTTTAACATTTGATCTTTAAATACTTTTCAAAATACATTATTTTAGAAATTTCATTTAATTTAATTCAATACTACATTATGCAAATATGCACCAAATTTTATAAACATATCAATTAAAACTTAACTTTGTCACAATCGCAAATAATGAAAAAAAAATCACTTCTTTATTGAAAATTTTCTTATTCGTAAGGTTCAAACCTACAAGTTATTATTAACAATAAATAACTAAATTTATTTTATCGAAATTATTTTGAATGTTAATAAACTATACCTAACGCATTATACTCATTAGAATCAAATAAATTCAGTTTGTTTTCTCTACAGCAAAAACCCCAATTGTAAACCTACCGCCCTATAAGTGCATCATATCTGTATTTTTAACACTTTGAGATTGACAGTAATACATTAAAGTCATATACTAAATTTTAAAAGTGATAAATATTTGTCAAATTTTCTCAGCCGATATATGTTCGGCTGAGGAAATTCAGTTCAATGTATATAAAAAAATTGAGCAAACCTCTCATATAACAAATCCATACGGAAAATAAATTAATGATTTAAAAAACTGAATTGTTTTTCATAGACCATCGTGTCAATCATAAAATTCTCATTAGCCTAACAGTGAAAAAATGCAACGTGAATATTTATTATATCTTTAAAGTATTTCTAAATTTTTATTTTTATTTTCTGTGTAGGTTCTATGTACGATGCAGGTTTAAAACTCAAGAAAATCTATTTCCATTTATTACAACTGAGCGAAACCTGCGTCAAGATAACTCTCTTCCATGTCTGCTCTTCAATCTAGTACTGGAGAAATGCATCCAAGATAGTGGCTTAGATCAAAGAGGTGCTCTTTCCAATAGAACAACACAAATTTTAGCATATGCAGATGATATAAACATCATTGGAAGATCTGAAATTTCTGTGAAAGAGGCCTTTTAAGCCAAAGAAATAGCTGCCACAAATATGGGACTTACGATAAACGAAGATAAAACAAACTTTATGGAGGTCTCATCTTCGACTGTGATTTACAACTCCCTTTCACTTAGACGGTCGTAACTTTGAAAAAGTTGTGAGTTCAAATACCTCGGAACAATTATTAATGATAAATACAAACTGAAAGCTGAAATCAGCAGAATCAAATCAGCAGATAAATTTTTTTTGGGCTGAAAAAGCAACTAAGATCTAAACTTTTCAGCAGAAAAACAAAACTGAGAATTTACAATACACTCATACTACCCGTGCTGCCATACGCAAGCGAAACGTGGATATTAAATGTTGATATACCGTGAACCCTGGAAACCTTTGAAAGAAAGGTATTAAGAACTATCTATGGGCCTGTATAGGAACAGGGTTGCTAGAGAACCAGATATAATTTTGAATTGTATAGGCTGTATAACCAGCCCCAGATTACCCAGATTATCAGAAGCAACAGGCTAAGATGGCTTGGCCATGTCTGGAGAAGCCGAGAAAACAACCCCACTAGAATATCAACGATTAAGAACTCCGAAGTATCCAGTGCCCGAATAAGACCACCAACAAGATGGTTCATTGACAATGAAAATAACCTCAAGATACTGAAAGTTAGGAACTGGCAAAGTGTCGCTCTGGACAGACTGTGCTCGAAAAGGCGTGCTGTACAGACAGCTAAGACCTGTAATAGGTTGTTACGCTGTTAAAGAAAAAGAAGTGTATGCTCTATATTGTGTTCAGCAATCGTTTTTTTCAAAATTTTAATACTATTGTACAGCTTTATAAAGACGTTTAACAAGTTTTAGAATTTTACAATAATTTAGGTGGGACATTCTAAAATAATTCGATTAAACCTACTTCATATAAAAGCTATTTCATATAATCTGAACCAGGTTAATAAGGAATACATTTAAAAAATTTAGTATATTTGATAGAAATTCCGTCAAAATATGCCAATATTTAAATTAATTATAAATTTATTTCACTACTAATCTATCTACTAAGGTACTATAGATTTAGTAGTATACTACTAAATCTACTACTAAATACACTACTAATCTATCTACTATCTATCTATTTATAGTGAAATACACTATAAATAGATATATAGTGGTACAGGCTATCTCTAGACTGTATTTTGAAATACTTGCCCATCACAAAGCAATTCGTAATTTTGAATCATGATATGTCACACTTGAGCTTGCGCCCTACTCTCCACATCCACATCAGTCTAGCAGAAGGATTTTGGACATCACAGATTAACGTGAACGCGTCCCCAACATATGGAGCACCAGCAGACCAGCGAGAGAGAAAGTGTTCAGCCTTCAAATCACTACCTGTTGCTAATGATGCTGCACTTTGCTGGTCTTACAGAAATGGCATGAAGCTCTTGAACCACTGAGGGTCTATATTGATATGCAGAAATCGAAATGGAAAATGTCTTTTCTTTCAACATTGTTGAGAACCGCATCCGGGTCCTCCCTTTCTAAGGAAAGATGCTACTACCAATGGGTTACGGAGGCTGTGGTGGCCTAGTAGGTATGGGCGTCATTCTCATTATTAGAAGGTAGTGAGTTCGAATCCCGGCTTAACCGAAGATATGTCGTGTTCGACTATGGCGTCTGGGTCACGTTAAGGCTTGGCCTGACCACAACGTTCTACAAGTGAAATGATACCTCTGTGGGTAGCAGGCCAATGAATTGGGAGAATTTGACTTGGCCCTTGCTTCAAAAGCAAGAAGATCTTAACCGGTTGCATCTATCTAACTGGTAGAGCCCAACTCAATGCTAGGTACAGGGAACCTTGCTGGGGCAACCAGTGGGTTACGGAAAGCCAAATTTAGAAACTTTTTACTAAAAGGTAGGTTTCCTAATATATGAAGATTTTTTTTATTAATAAATTGTATTATTTTTTATAACAGTACTTTGGAAATACTATAGAAGTTTTTAAGATTCATTAATTTGGAGTATCTAAGTTTTGAAATTAGTGTCAATCGAAAAGAATCATATCTTAATTTTATTGAAATCCTATTAAAATTATTGATTAAGATTTTTATTAACAAGTTCATTTCTTTCTGAGTGAGTAATATTTTAACAATAAATTTCCTTATGTTGTATACCTTGACATATACACCTTTTTTGAACGATTTGCAGTCTCAGAAATATTCGTACTTCTATGCGTGATATATATGGTGCTCTAATTCCCTCATGAACATGACAACTAATCAGAGAATTACTCCTTTGAAAATATTGGATGCTTGCATTGAAATATTAGTTTTTGTTATTTGCAATTCTTACTTTACATAAAAAATAATATTAATTAGTGTGTAAATTCTTTACATCGATAAAGTAACAAGCATAGAGCAAAATAACCCAGAATGAAAGTTTTTATCAAGAAGTACACCCATTTTTGAAAACTCTATTTTAAACCATAAGTTTAATTTTAAATCTAGATCCATTAGTGACCACCAAAAACTCATTGGGTTATCATTCGTTGCAGTAAAGGAATAAAAATTTTCGATGAACTTCAATTAATCTTTAAAAAAAACTAAGCTATTAGAAAAGTATGTTTGTTGAATAAAATAAAAACAGAAAAGAGAAAAACCTAGAGGGAGGTAACAGAAAGAATAATGCCACATTTATTTACAATATAACAACCAATAAACACATTATATATGCCCCATAAAGTTACAAAGATATTTCTATAAATCAGTCATTTTGTGTTACAGATATTCACATATATTTTATTAGAGACTTTAAAGGTTATTTGATAAGTAGATTTACTGAAAATTTTATTGAGTTGTATTCTAGTTATTTATATTTTCAAATATTTTTTATTTAAATAAATTTGATCTGTGACTGTAACTGCTCAGTAGACAACTAGTTGCTCCCTGCAAACGTTTGATCGGACAATTTTACAAGCTTCGGCTGGCAACACTTCTTTCATAGGCCAACATCAAAAATTGTTGAAGGATAGTGCCGTGATTTCAACCAACAATGGGTAAGTAAAAAAATCTATTATCATCCTGTAATTAATATTGATTAATACTATTAGTGTTCATTATTATTTGAAAACAAGCTTTAATATATTCTTATAAAAATATTATTTTCCATATCCTTGTAAAGGGTAATCATTTGTAAATGTTTATGATGTATTCGCCATGATTCTATCGCCTTGTGTTTAAAAGGGAAATAGACTGTTTATTTATAAAATCTATCCTAAAGTTCTCTCTAACTTGCCTTTAGTTATTAAATTTCATGGAAATTATTGTTTGAAAAATGATAAAACTTCATGAACTAGAATTTTATGATTGAATAGTGAGGAAAATCCAATTATAAGCCGCATAATACATCATAGTAGCAGTATTAATTTTGTTTTAAATTCATGTTCTAAAAAGAAATACCGTTAAAATTACCTTGCATGCTCTTTCGATCGCACACCGGAACTGTAAAATTGTAAATGCTGGAAACATTTTTTTTTTCATTATTTTAATATTAAGTTTTAGTTGATGTAAATTAAATATTTAGATCGCAGCAATGTTTGAATGATTGTCTTAAAGTAATTGTTTATGGTTAAATTACACTTAAGAATATGATATATTTTTGTTTGTGATAGATGGCCTTAACATCAATTACAAGCACTGAACATAACAGTTAAATGCAGTATAAAAAATTGTATGCTATCAAACGACAAAAAAATACTAGGGCAACTTAAATTATAGTGTTGTAATAATACAAGCATGTATAACTAGTATTCTGAGTATTTTTATTGAAATTTATAACCTTTCATATAGGTATCTCTCGAGATCACTGGCATAAAAGAAGGAAGACAGGTGGTAAAAGAAAACCAATTAGGAAGAAGAGGAAGTTTGAACTTGGCAGACCTGCTGCTAATACTAAAGTAAATATATTATGTTTAAGAAAATTAAAATATGCTAACATAATTTTTACAATTGTCAATGAATGTAAACTTTAAATTTATTTTCTAATTTTTTGAATATTTATCAACAAATATTAGATGAAAATGTCAATTTATAATTCAAGTCATTGATGATCTAAATCATTTACAAATTTTATCTTACAAAGTAAATACTTTGTACTAATATGCAACTTAATGATAGAAATTCAAAAAATACTAAAATAAAAATCTGATTTGTTTCTTTTATTGATTTCTTTTATTGAAACAGGATATGTAAACTCTGGTAAAAAAATTTATTAACAACCTTATTATAAAGAAAAACTAATTTTGAATTCTAATTTACGAGTATGAGTACTTTTGTCCACCTAAGTTTCAAGCTTTTAATTAATTAAACATGTTTAGTGTTTTAAATGTGATTTATTGGTAGTAGATATATTGTAATTTATACACTATGAACAAAAGATTACATAATTTAAATAATATAAAAGACATATTTATCCAGTATGATTAATTTCTGTATTCTTGAAAGCATCTAAGTGAAAGCTAGTGAACTAAAATAAAGTTTTTGATAATACTACATTTTATCATAATTATTAGAAGTAAGATGTAGAAACAAGATTCTGATTGTAAGAACAAAATGATAGCATTATATGTATAAAGTAAAATTTACTTAAAATGGAACTAGTTCTAGATAATAGTACATTTTTGGCTGGAATAAGTTGGAAATTGTAAAATGTTTAGTTCTGATTCATTGAGTTTAATTTCTTAATTTTATTTGTATAAAATATTTTATGTATGTTTAATAATGGCTATGAATTATTTAGTTGAAGTTTTTGTTATATTTCTAGATTGGACCACAGAGGATACATACTGTAAGAACTAGAGGTGGTAATAAAAAATATAGAGCTCTAAGGTTAGATCACGGAAACTTCTCCTGGGCATCTGAACGTGAGTAATATCTAGAATAAACAGACCTTATATCCTGAATTTTTGTATGCATTGTTAAAATAGAAGTTATTATGATTTTGTATTTAATATTCATGGCTCTAAATATGTGTAATGTAAAAAATTGCAAATATCTGGATAGTGCATTCATGTATATAACACATTGACTGACAATCATATGACAGCAAATGGTGTGGGGTGATGTCTCAGTTGCCAGTCACAGGTGCTAGTGCAGGAAAATTCTGTTCTTGTTGTTTATTCTCCAGTTCGTTTATCATTGCATGCAGAACATTTTTCTGTATTAGTATGGAGTGGTGATTAGAAACTACATATAAATAACAGTTTTGAAATAGTTAAATTTTTTTATCAAAAAAGTAATCTTTTGGTATAAGTTAGAGATGATAGTGCAGGTTCTTCACAGTTGAAAAAAAAAGTTCATTATAATAAGACTGTTGTAGAAACAGTTACCTGTTCTTCGTGCTCCAGTGTGTGATCAGTCTGAATCTGAACTGGTGCAGAGAACAGCAGAGGGAAAAAATCCAAGAAAGTAGGACAAAAGTTGCTGTCTTCAAGGGAAACGTAGATACAATATATGTTAAGGTAAAACTGAGTATTACGTTCTCACCTTGGCGAATTTTTTTCGCCAAGCACATGTGACAAGCGTTTTGGAAATTGGCCTGAAAAAAGCTGCGGCACCAGGCTTGAAATCCCCCTCCCCTTAACACCAAATAAAACAGTAGCAACCAACATGTAAATAAAGTGCGTTTTCCCCCAGATTTCGAATTGCTAAGCCTAACCGCATGCAAGAAAATAGTAATAAGAATTGATTAAATATTCTATTTAAAAATATTTCAGAATTAAAATTAAAGGAAATAAAGAAGCAAACATAATCATTTACAGTAACATCTAGTTATAAATAAATAAAATAATGAATTTGAGTTATTAAAGATATGTTACAAATCATTTCATAAAAAAAGAAATAAATCTAGATTAAATTTTGAAAAAAAGATTCTGTAATTTCGCTTGTTATTAGAAATTTAAATACTTAACATACAATTCTAAGAATTCTATTCCTGCTGAAAATAAAATAAAATTCTTGCCTTCATTTTTTTCGTCTGGCACTTTACATGCACAGGAAAATCAAAAATGAATATAAAAGACGGGATTAAAAATCAGGTGCTATATCCACAGTGAAATACAAAACAAATATAAAAGACAGGATTAAAATTCAGACAGAAAGACAGGATTGAATTATGTTTGTATGCGTGTAATGTGATATTTGGGGAAAATATTGACACTAAGTGCCACTGGCACGTAATTAACAAATTCTTTAATAAATGGCTTTAGTATCACTTAATTATCTTTCATTAATACTAAATCATATTATTTATGGTAAGTATGTTGGTATCTGTATGCAATTTAATTCTATATGTGGGTACTTATTGGATAGTTATTGAACTATCAATCTAACTGGCAGTCAATGTGTTAAAAATTTATTATATATGAAATGTATTAATGAAAAACTTTGCAATTATTACAGAAATATTGTATTGAAAGATTCTTAAATTTCCTTAAAGAAATTCAAACAAAATTAGGATATCTTAAGATGAGTTGGACAAATTATATGGCATATGATGCATTTATTTCACCATCTTTCGACTGATAAATGTGATGATGATTTTCTATCTGAGATGCTATGTTTTAAAATTAAACTATATAATTGCTGAAATGTTTTTTTTTTAACCTTTTCACAATGGGGCGTCTTTCTTTAAGACGCGCGTTCAGGGCGAAGCTGAAGTGACAGGAATGATATTACAGGACTCCGCTAGGCCTAACTTTAGAAAAAATTCATAAATAATAAAGTTAAAGTCCTACCGTCGTGATTTTTGGTAGCATTTTAGATTACCACATAATCTATCTTATAACATTAAAACTGGATTTTAATAATGTTTTTCCTTCAAGTTATATGATATATATATATATATATAATATGTTGCTTACCTTGAGAAATAATTTTTGACATTGCAATTCTAGTTTTCCAAAATTTTAATTGACAAAACGCTTTAACATATTTTCAAATTAATAAAAACTATACACAAGGGTTGTTTACAAAATAATAAAATTTAAAATGAAGACTGAGTATAGAAAATCTCAAAGCACGGAGAGACGCAAAGTACAACATTGCATGATTTGTAAACAAACAATGCACTTTCTGCGACTTTTTCTCCCTTTTTGTTGAAATTAAGGGTAGGAAAATGCCTACCAGATATTCCTCGCCATAGTAACCTGTAGTCGAGAATTTTCGAAATAACAAGAGAAGTTAGCAAATATAACCAAAAGCAGTAAAAACAGTAACGAAAGTTACGCTAAAACCCTAAAATTCCTCCCGTATTAGCGAAAGCAAAATAAAAAAAAAGTGTTTGGAGATCTATCAGAAGCAAGAATGCTTAAATCATGTGGAAAGTTGAAGAGCCGAGCTGTGTTTGTTTACATTGCGATTTCCTCTCTCTCTCCAGCCACAGCTGATAATCAAAATACAAAAAAAGCAGAAATACAGGAAAAATGAAGGTCAGAACACTATAACTACGTTCAGTTTAAATGTAATGGACACATAGTGCCATCTAGTGATTATTAAAAATTATTCCATCTTAAAATGCATATATGCACCGCCCGTTCACTAGGCTAGTTCTTCAGGAATGCACAGGTGAACCGCCCGGCCCTCACTTTCGTCTGTACGAAATACACATGACTCGCCCGTCGTAAAGAGGTTAAATTAAGAATGTTACAAATATACTCTATTTTTATAACCCAAATTTGAAATTCAAAGACTATTAATATGGCATATGATGCAATATTTCACCATCTTTCGACTGACATGTGATGATGAATTGCTTTTGAACTGATGCTGTGATTTTGAATTTTTCAATGCATTCATTAAAATGCTTTTAAGTTTTCCTAAATATGATATATAATTTTCTCACCTCCTTATTTTAATGCATCAATCTTATAATTATTGCTGAGGTGTATTGTTAAAATGAGTAAAATAAAGTCAT
Organism: Latrodectus hesperus; assembly: GCA_037975125.1. NCBI lineage: Eukaryota > Metazoa > Arthropoda > Arachnida > Araneae > Theridiidae > Latrodectus > Latrodectus hesperus. The sequence continues at coordinate 40,134,032 of CM075855.1, forward strand.
GTTATTTTTCTTAATTTGATGGCATTCTCTATGTATGTCCTTAATATTTATTTTTTATATTGTAAGTTATCTTAATGCAGTAAAAATCTGTAAATTTTAAAAGTTTCACTACAATTAAAACTAAGGCTTCATTATATGTATTTAAATGGGCAATTTTGATTATTTTTTTATTTTTGGTCATGATTTCTTAATTTAACATGATAGTGTTTGTAATCCAAAGTGATGATGATACAATTATTTCACCATCTTTCGACTGAGATTTGATGATAATATTATATCTGATGCTTTTCTGTATTGTCAATATTGTGAATGATTTATTTATTAGATGTTATACATAATCACTTGTATTCATTGATATAAATGTATAATGGTCTTATAGCCTAATTATTTTGATAACCCTGATTGTTTGCACTTGTTTTTATTTCTTACTTTATAAATGTTATTTTGACAATTTTAATAATGAGCATATGATGTAATTTTATTTCACCATCTTTCGTCTGATTGTTACGATGACAGTTATATGCCTGATGCTTGGAAATTTCAGATTCTGTTTTCAGTCAAAAGTTTGTTTTATAAACTTTATTTTTGTTGGAAGAGAAATCTTTTCTTAACTTGTTCATATCTCTTTGTTTATTGACTTAGCATATGATGTAATATATCACCATCTTTCGACTGATATTTATGATGTGTATTTGTTAACTGATGCTATATATATTGAGTTTTGTGTTAAGTTTTCATAATAGTTTGAATTAATGAAATTTTGAAATATTCACTATTTGAAATGACTTTATATACCTTTTACATTTCTCAGTTTTAAGATTTACTACTATCTAGAACTGTTGTAATTTCAATTGATTTTTTATGCAGTAATATTTTAATTGTTATAAAGTTCAGTGAATTATTTGTGCTTATTTAAATATTTGTAATTGATGAATTTGTTAGTTTTTGGCAAATAGGTTTCTATGATTCGATATTAAATTCTGATGTAATGTAAATTTATTAGAGTAGATTCTGGTTTTAAGTTAAAATTATAAAAAAAAGTAGCTATAGAAATATTATATTATAAAAATGCAAAATGATGATACTACTTTAGCCTAAAGCTTGCTTTCATTAGCTTGCTCTGTGAGGCATAGTCATAGTTACTCTGACTGCAACTTATTTATTGGTGAATTTTTGTTTATTTTAATTAGTATTTTATCACAATTTGAAGAAATTTGCAATAAAAATTAAGAAAAAAATATATTGATAGAAATGATGATACATAATACTGCCTATAACTTGCGATAGCTTGTTAGGTGAGGCATGGTCATAGTTACTCTGATAATATAGATTATTCAGTATTCTTTATTTTTGTAAATTTTTTTGGTATAGCAAATCAGAATTTTTAATATATAAACAAAAGAAAATATTCAAATACTCTAATTGCTCGTTAAGAATATAGGCATATATATATTATAAATTTTTTACACCAAATTTTTCATCAAGACATTCAGTAAAAATTGCATTTGTATTTGTTATCTGTAAACATTGCTTTGTATTAAAATCACAAGGATGAAAATGAATTTGCTGAAAGCTTATTAGCTTGCTAAGTGAGGCACAGTCATAGTTACTCTGATTGTGATTTAAGAGTGAAATGTCTATTATCTTGTCTATATTTCGAAGTATATTTTAAAAAATCATTAACTTTTGTCATCTGAGATGTGTTCATTTATAGCTATAAATAGTAAAAAGCTTTGATTTAATTTCATTTTATGTGTGATTGACAATATATAAGCTATTTATATTACTCTTGAAAGATTTGTTTGCTTAATAATTTGCTATACTGTAAGATTTTCTATATTGCTATGATTATATTTTTCAGAATGTACACGACGAACTAGGATTGTAGATACTGTATACAATGCTAGCAACAATGAATTAGTTCGTACAAAAACTTTAGTGAAGAATGGTATTGTGTTGATTGATGCCACACCTTTTCGTCAATGGTATGAAGCTCATTATGCACTACCACTTGGACGTAAAAAAGGTGCTAAGCTTGTGAGTATTATTTCTTAATTATTAGTTTTCTTAATACTATGCTGCATTTTAAAAATACTATTCAGTTCAAATATTTAAGTAGGTTTGTTCAAAAGTAGAGAACATAGAACTGTTATACTAAAATATTATTCTTTGTATCGTCAAAACATTTTCTTAATTTTTCTGAAAAATCTGTGTGTTTATTGTATTCAATTTTACTCAGTGTGTGACAGTTTTTGACATTCTAATTGGAAACTGTTTAAAAAAGTATGGGAAACATGAGACATTAAATGATTTGTTGAAATGAATATAAATTGTAGGAAATAATGAAATTCATGTGAAACTTTACTTTTCGTATTTATGTCCAACAAGAAAATCTTGGATGATCTTGATTAGGATTAGAGTAAGAGATTTATAATGACAGAGTTCTTTCCTAATTGAGATAAGCCACTGTTAATAAAGCTTGCAATGAAAGTTATTCAATTGATACTAAATAAATTTTATGATGTAGTGAATATTACATTAATTTGCCTTTTATCTTTAAGTTAAAAAGTATCTTTATAAAATGTGTGCATGATACCACTTTTCTGTCTGGACAAATTTATTTTGAACTAGACACGTATTTAAATTCGAAAAGCTTGTTTTAAAACAGTGTTGAAGTTCCCATTCCACAATTACGGTTCAAAACAAAAAGTAGCTAATGTAATTATGTTGCTTTATTTTCTGTGCTGAATGTTAAAGCATTTTATCAAATAACTTATATAATTTATGCTTTAAAAAATTCATTGTAATATAGTTCTTGAAATTTAGTATATTGAAATAAAGATCCATAGGAGATCACACATAGATGTGAAAAGAAAATAAAGGTTCACAAGTTGTAAGTGGTGGGTCCACGAAAATATTTCTGGTTTTCATAATAAAGAACATTTTGGTTTGAATTTAACTATCAACATGCCGAGCTGGCAACCGAATGGTTAGCGCTCTTGCCTTTGGTTCAACAATTCGTTGGTTCGAATCCCACCTTGGGGGTTTGTAGTGGTTCAGATTCCACTTTAAACCGTAGGTCCCGGTCTAATTAGCCCTCATGTGCAAAAAATGACTGTTGAGCGACAAACAAATCCATCAAAACTTTATTGCGTTTATCAGAGAGTAAGGAAGGAATATTTTTCCACTTGGTAGATGTTTAAAAACAATGCATAATTTGCTGGCAAATTATTGAATCATAGTAATTTGTTGTATACTTTATGCCATATTAATTCCTGTGATAACTCCTTAATATTATATTTCTTTACTATTGAGGTTTAACACATCGAAACAAACTCATTTCTTTCAAAGAAACCCTGTTAGTCCTGATCTAACAAATCCTCACGTGCAGAAAATGTAATTATGTTGCTTTATTTTCTGTGCTGAATTTTTAGCCATTTTATCTAAAGTTTAATTGAAAAAATCTGGATCAGATATTTTACTTAGTAAAAATTTGTTGTATAATTTATGCTTTAAAAAAATATACAGTATTATAGTTCTTGAGTTTTAGTATGTTGAAATAAAGACCCATTTTCCATCAAAATTTTGTCTTCATCAGAGAATAAGAAAGGAATATTTTTCCTCTTGGTAGATGTTTAAAAACAAGGCATAATTTGCTGACATATTATTAAATCTTAGTAATTTGTTGTATACTTTATGCCATATTAATTCCTGTGATAACTCCTTAATATTACATTTCTTAACTATTGAGGTTTAACACATGGAAACATTTCTTTCAAAGAAATTCTGTTTGGATTTTCTCAAATTTTTTATGAATTTTCTGTTAAAATTGGGCACTAATTGCTGACATATTACCAAATGTTGGTAATTTGTTGTATATTTTGTGCCAAATTAATTCTTGTGATAACTCCTCAATATTGCTTTTTCATAGTATTGAGTTTTAACACATAGAAACAAACTTTTATAAATGAAATTATGGTTATGATCTACATTATAATTATGCTTTTTAGATTGGATTAAAATTGTGAAATTCTTTCTGCTTTGGCTCACTCCTCAATATTTTGAGTTTTTTTATTGTGGCTAACTTGCTGTGATGAACAATAAAATGACATAATTTTTCTTTTGCTTTCTAAAGCTTGTTTAAAATATTGCGTTGCTTTAAGTTCTGTAATTTCTTATCAATGTATAATCTGATTTTGTTTTGGTTATTTTTAATATTTTAGACCGAACAGGAAGAAGCTATTTTAAATAAAAAGAGAAGCAAAAAAACTGAAAAGAAATATAAAGAAAGACAAAAGCTTGCAAAAGTTGAACCTGCTTTAGAAGACCAGTTTATGTCTGGTCGAATCCTTGGTAAGCTTTTTGTTCAAAATTTATTTGCACTTGTTTTTCAATTTGCCTTAGTTATTATTTTAAAGTATTACTTATTTTATCTTTATTTGGGATTACCATCTTAAATCCAATTGTCATAGCTTTATAATAAAAGAAATGAATTATATCGTGTTGCATATAATATAATTTTCTTTCTAATTTTAAAAATTTAAAAAACATTTCACTAGTAAAGAAATAAGTTTGGAAACTTTTTGTGAGATTTAAGAAATTTGCATATAAAATATTAGTTCTATAAAAATGTTAATGTATTTTTAAATCTTTTTTCATACTTTATAAAAAGAGATGCCGATTTAAAAATTAGCTTTTTGTTAAGTTACTCATGTCAATTTGTTTATATTATATAAGTTGTTAATATGAAACACACACAATTATGATAAATAAAAAAGCTATTTAATTTCAACAGAATAAATTCTTTTCTTGATGATGAGTTACTTTGAAGTGGTAATTGGTGCCTATTTTTTATTTATGATATATTTGTGTGAAGCTTTAAAAAATAAGAGGTTTGCATTTATTTTTCAAAATTCAATTTTCAAAACTTAAAAGGCTTGTCTAGTACTTGAAAACTATTAGCAATTTGATAATTTGTTTAATAGAATTTCTTGGAATATTTTCTGATAATATAAAATCTAGTTATATATACTTACTCGTCCTAATTATTTTTTTATTTTGTAGCTTGTATATCGTCTAGACCTGGACAGTGTGGGCGATGTGATGGTTACATTCTAGAAGGAAAAGAGTTGGAGTTCTACCAACGTAAAATAAAAGCCAAAAAAGGCAAATAGACTGTATGATTAAATAAAAAAAAGTATTTGAAAATTGTGTTTCTTTTTTTACTTAATAAAAAAACCATAAACATTACATATTTTACATTTTATAAACTAAAAACAGTTCTCTTTTAATTATATGGTTGAAGTAGCAGCTGAATAATTAGGCTATTCTTCGGTTCAGTAGTTTGCAAATTTTAATCATGTCCTTGGGCATGGGATTGCTAATTAGTCATTGTGAAAAATGATCACTTTTGACTTGACTTGATCAACTTTTTGTATTAATGAGTAATATCTGATTTTCTGTCAAAAATAGAAATGCTGTAAAATGTTCTGTAACAAAGATGTGTAGTTATGAGCAAATTAAAATGAACAAATTAAAGCATTTTAGATCGAAAAAATACAGTTGCACACACACAATTATATCATGATTTTTTTTACAATGTTTATTTTTTGCCTATTCATGCATTTCACCAGTTCTCATTAATGTAGCATTAGTTTAAATTGAAATTCTTTTTTATGATATTTGTTTTATTTACAGGACTTGAAGTTTTAATTTGTTATACAAACATAATCTCCATGTGGTCCAGTTATAAGATTTCAAAAGGTCAAATAATATAGTTTCTTATAAAGTTATAAAAAAAATTCAATTTATGGGCGATCCAATTCTTCCCAGGTCTCATATATATTTAAGTAAGAACAAAGAATGTTTGTTGAAATGTGTTTACTCACTTTTGTGAAAAATGGGTTAGTTGAATGTGTTGTTAAGTTAAAGTTAGGACGTTTGTATTCTTAATTTCAATTAAAAAATCATTCTCTTACTCTCAAAGTGAAGCTGCAATTTATAAATGTTATGATAAGATATATATTAAAATAGTGTTACCATTTTAATAATTTAAAAAAACAATTCTGAAAGCTAATGTTTAAGGTGTCACTACGATTATGTAGAACTGTGCTGATTGGCAAGATCTGTAGTTAAAATTTTGTGTGTTAATTTAGCCGCAGAGGAACTAATTTATCTGTATGCTATTTTTTCACACATGATGAGTTATTTTGTGATGAATGTGTTTGGCAGTGCTGGATCTAACAGTGACAAAATAATGGATTTCAATTAAAATTTTCTTTTATGATAAATAACTTTTCAGATTATGTGCCTGGCAAGTTTGTAAACCTGGGTAGTTTGGTAAAAGTAGCGATTATAATGAAATTTTGTTTAGGTTAGCAAATCAAGCAGTAGGACCATTTTGAATGTGATTGTTCAAGATTCAAAGTATGTTTCTTTAATTTAATGTAATTTTCTTATTGAGGGATTAAATTTTAACTAAAGACATTTTTGATGTATTCAGTTTTTTAAACAAGAAATCTGATAGTCGCTCTTAAATTTTTGTTTTATAAAACTATAAAGTAGTCTTACCAGCTAAGTTGGCGTTGAAGTGTGCCCTGCGCTACATTTTTGGTGTGGAGCTCAGTACACACATGCCGTGTATAAGGTAGACAACAATTCACAACCCATTCATACAAAGACAAGATAAAGTACACCTACACACACACAAATCCCCGTACTGGGATTCGAACACAGGATTTCCCTATCCGCAGTCAGGCGCTCTGACAAGTTCAGCATTATGGAGGATAATCACAAATTGAAAAATCTGCTTTTTAAATGTCCTTAAACTTACAATTATATACCTTCAATCAGAAAAAGTACTCATTTTATTTATTTTAATCAAATTGTGAATCAAAGCTTATAATTTTTTTTTACAGAAAGCTTTTCTTAGAAGTTAACAAGAGAAACATCCTCATTTGCGAAGGATGTCATAACCGACCATATATTAATCATTAAAAAGTCAAAATTCGTTTAATAGTATGAAATAGTTCTATTTCAGCATCAAGAAATGCAGACTGGAAATTGTTATTGCGGCTTAAAAATTGGAGTTATTGACTATCTCCTTGTACGAGGTAGGATACAGATGTTGCAAAGAAAAATTAAATATCTTCCAAATTTTAGGACAATTTCCCCCTTTTTCATTGTTTGCATGTTTAGTTTTTACATCGTTAATTTTACTCGTAACTTTTCCTTTAAATTGAATAAATTATTGACTTAATATGTGCTTCAAATTTGCTTGTACAGTTTTTATCGGTGTAAATTTTATGTACTAATAAAAGCCATGTATTGCTTTGAATTAAAATGATGGGATTTTAAGAACTGTCTGCGAACGAAATCACTATTGTTCGGACTTGGTCTTTTTCTCTTTGCCGCATTTCTGCTAATTGGAAAATGTACAATAATATAGATGTATTTTTTTAAACTAATGGTTATAGAAAGGTGATGTAATATAAGAGGTAGATTTCTAAGCATTTAAAATGGTAATATGCTTAACATCAATTTTTCCAACGAGGATAAGTAAAAAAAATGTGCATTAGATTAAAAGAGGTACGGATAACTCAAAAGTTCGAACATATTTTATATCAAAATGTTTGGAGATCGCTTTCATAATAACACTGACCAAGTTCAGAAAGTACATTAGGAAGCATTAAAGCAATCTAGAAATTATATTCGAGACTTATGTATTTATATTACAGAAAGGAGATTATTGAATACTAAAGTTACTTTTGAGTTTATTGTCTGACGCTATCAGGAATAAGAATTTTTTAACTTGGTAGAAAGATGTATTCAAGTCTAGCTCCATCAGGAATAAGAAATTTTTAACTTTGTTAGAGAAAGAGATGAATTCTCCCTCTTGAAAAGAAAATGGATGAATGTGATTATGAGAAACCTTCGTCTATTGATGTAAAAGTACTTTTCAGAGTGAAGTATACAAGTTCTATCCCATTCACGCTTGAACAAAGAGCAATGATTGTTGAGTGTTTTTTTTGCATCCACATCTATTAATGGCTATCTATAGCTGTTTCTTTACGATATGTTAACGTATATTAAAAAATTTGGTGTATAAATGTTTTTAGAAAATAAATTCTTACATTGTACTGTAAAGTGTGTATTTTATATTTGTTGTATAAAAAATTTCTAATAATTATTCATGCCCATATTTGAGTCATCCGAGTACCGAGAAATATTACTTTAATATATTTAATTCTGTACTTTGATAAAGATGGAGTAACAAATTAAATCTGCACTCGGTACTACCAGACTTCAGTGTAAAATGTGCAGCCTCAAACAAAATTCCTTTGCCTTTAGACGGTTAATTTCCAGAAGTGTAGACATTACAGACAGACAGCTTTTGGTAACCTTCGTATTTTTCTGTCGACCATTTTAACCAAAAATAAAATAAAGCCAAATATTGGAAATTTTAAAACATCTTTTTAAAAATGAGTGTAAAAAAGCAGTCAGTAACTTACGGTAATTGGCTGTTTCTGATCATAAAAAAATAGATAAAAACTATTTTTATTTCTTGTTCAACATTTTATTGATACGATGGCAAAATGTTTAGATTTTTAACTTGCATGGCCTAAAATTAAAATTATAATCTTATGAATTAGTCAGGTGTCGTTTGGATAATACATATAAGTACCGATTTTTATTACAAGTTATGTTACAAAAATTAATGTTTAATGATTTTTTTATTGGATGCTATTATTTTCCCTGATACAATTTTTATTTATTGAAATCTCAGCTACAGAGATAAAAGTATCTACTTATACCTAACCAAACTTATGTTACGTACGATATTTTTTAATAAAACATTAATTTCGAGACTTTATTTTCAACGTTAAGAGAGAACCGTCTCAAACCGTTGCGAATAAGTTAAATTTATGTAGCTTTTACATGTAAAATCGAGAATCTCATAAACCAATGTTTTTCAATCAGGCATGAATATATATATACATGATAAAATTACACCGGAAAGTCTCATTTACTCAGTCTCCCATTTTAATCTACTAAAAATTTCTAACGCTTGTTGCCATTATTTAAATTGTTAACCATCGTACTCATGAAAGTAACACTATATTGATTGCTTCAGATATTTAGTAATATAATAATATCTGATAATCTAGATTATCAGTGTATAGAATTTTAATATCAAATTTAGAACTAAACCATTTTCTTTAATTTTAACAATTTATGTTGTTCTTGTTTTTTATGACACTTGGACTATGCCATTGGCTATGTGAATTAAAGGCAGTAGGGTGTGTCTGTCGTTTAACCAGTGCACCACAAAGGTGAAAGTACGACTTTTCTCTAAACTCCCCCGATAGATGCACCACCAGAGGATCTCCTTCCTCAATTTGGACATTAATCTGGAGGGAAAGGAAATTTTCGCCAGACCATTACATCCATGGTAACTGTTAACAATTTATCGATGTGAATAAGTATGCAAAAAATAGATTAAACTCTTAATTTTTACCCTAAGTTAATTTTTAATTTCTATAGCTGTTTTGAATTGATAATTCTTAGCATATATTTAATAAACTTTTTTCAATAAAAATTACATAAAATACGTCATTTACATTCTAAAAAAATAATTGGAAAAATCCATAGCGTTATTAAAAATTTTCTATTATTTATTTTTAATTCCCTCAAAATGATTTCGAAATTTCTGAATGCTTTGTATTTGAAATGTAATCTTGTTTGTTCTATCATTATGACCGAGGAAAGAAAATTAACTGTGAAATAAAAATTTGCAGTTATTTTCCAATTATAAACGAAAAGTTTTATTCTGAAATGATAAATAAAAGTTATATATAAAACTAAATGGATTATAAGAGAAATACTTTTTAAATGAATTTTGAATTTACAGGTGCAATTTGCAGAGATCCCAATACTTTATTACTTTTCCAAAGTAATCCTTGATTCGTAATTATGTATAAAACAATACAAAACGCGAATCCGTAATATAATAAAAAATTAGATATTTAAATTTTACCAATTTACAATGGAAAGTATTATAATGGAAAGTGTTATATTATATAATAATGAAAAATGATTATGGTGTATTGCTGCAGCACACATACACAATATACTTTAGTGCGTGCAAATGAACGTGAAATAAATGAAGCTGATCTATTCACTGATTCTTCAAAGTATCACTATTAAGAAAATAATGAAGATTCTGCTAGAAAAATTCGATATACAAGTTTTGTTGAAAAGTTAATTATGAGTTATCAATCATTAGATTGATAATAAGTGTTCAATTAGGCTAAGGTATTTTTTACGGGAATGGGATAACAAGGACAAAAAATATAATTAAACCACAAAAGAATGTCCAAAACAGGAATAACATACACCCGGGGCAAATAATGATTTGGATCTATCATTGGATACGTATGATATGATTTTCATATGCCTACTTAATATAAAATTAGAGCTTATTTTAATTTTCATAAAAATATTTAAAAGGCCCAAGATAATACGATTTTAATATTTAAACGAAAGATATCCACCTATAATTCATGCTAAAATATATTACATTTTGTGGGTTCTATGTAACAATTTTAATTAGTAATAAAGAATTAGGAGATTTGTTAAATAAAGTTGAAAAATCAATATGAAAGCTCATAGAAGGGTTATATAAAATATTTTAGGAAATCGTAAAGCATTGTTGTACCATGAGGCTGTAAGTATTTACAAATGAGAAAAAACTGCATCAACGTATACGTTATATAAGTCGAATAGTATAATTTTTTTAAATAAACCTATTTCGTTCAAAACTAACATGGCTATCACAAAAAATCATGAGAAATAGAGAAAAAACTACATATCACATATCTGAATTCATCATAAGAATTTCTATTTGAACCACAGCTTATTGTTCTTTAACCAAAAAAGTTGACTTCTGATGATCAGTGCAAACGGTATTTAAAATTACACAAATAAAATTTCTATTTTTGTTATTTAAAATTACAAACTTATTATTTTAAAAATTAAAGACAGGATAAAATCCAAAAAAAATTTTCCGTGTGTTTTCAATTCATTTTTATGCAGATATAAATAATTTCAGGTGCTAAGTAACTATTGAAAAATTGTTCTTCAACTTCTATGATTTCTTTTCGGGAAACAGGATTCCATACAGATTAAGCAGAATTTTATAATGCATAAATAACATACATTTTCCCATAACATATCATCATTTCAATAATGAAATTTTGTAGTTGTTGCTTATTTTCCTTGGCTCAGGTAAATTAAACTAAGTCTAAGAGAGCACAGTTAGACCAACATCTCCTTCATTCAACAATTGCCTCACCCAGGAACCAATACAGTCTAAGATATGAGAGAGGGAAATGATGGGGAAGGTACACATATGTTTTCTCATTTCTAGTGAACATGAGACTCTGTATATGACCAGACCTAAATCTAGCCCAAGTTTTGGGCAGGAGCTCTGTAATGGCAATCCAGGGGACTCAGTACCATACCAGGCATAATCAGGATGAGTCCTGCAATGAAATTTTAACCAAATAAATTAATTATATTCCTTTCTTGAGATAATTAAATTTTAATTAAAGAGATTATGTTTAACAACTGTCTGCATAAAAACTATATTTTTGTTTCAGCTTTATGTAGAATTTAAATATAATATAGCATTTATTTACAAATGAATTTCTGTACAAATTTTTATTGCATCTAATGTGCTCTATGCTATTGAGCTTCTAAATCAACGAATTTTGAATGTTTACCAGAAAATTGTCCATCATTGCATTTCATGATATGGTTATAATGCGTAGTAAGAGCTAAAATTAGAATCGTAAATGCTGCAAAATTTAACAAATTAAATATCATTTATTTTTGAATAATCAATGTGTGTAAATATGTGTATGTACAGAGAAAATTATACACATTGTCAACCACTCCGAAATGTGTCACAATAATGGTGAAAAAGAAATCAAACAATTAGAGTTACATTTTGTTTAATATAGCTAAAATATAAATAAATTTGATTTAAATAGAACATTATTAAATTTACTATTAAAGCTAAAAATTTAGTACTTTTTATTTATATTATTTCATTTATTTTACTGGTGTTTCGAAATATTGATATCTTAAAAATTTAAGAAGTAATTGTTATATTTGCTTACCTTCAATATTTATTGATTCTCATTTTTCATCCTAATTTTAACACAGACAAAAATTAACAATTTTGCATTTGAGAATAAATTTTTCAGAATAGTGATTAATGTAGCAGATGTAATTGTATATCGCATTATTTTTTTAAAATAATAACAGTTATCTTTTAAGCCTCTAAGCAATAAAAAATTTCCATAATGAAGTAAAATCTAAAAGTATTGCTTGTAGGCTACTTTACCATTACAATGTACCATTTTATATCCGACAACAAAAATCGGAAACTAATTGTTCATCGGTGTCATCTCGAGAGAAGAGTCTTTAAAATAAAATAAAAAAGACAAAATATTAATCACACTTCTAATATTCAAATCACAATGGTGAAATATTTGACCCTATAACATATCACGCCATTTTTTACTGTCGAAACTATGCTCAAGAAATATTGATCTCAAAGAAGATTGTGAAGACCATCCATGTATACCATCCTTTTGTATTTATAATAGCAATAAGGAAATTCGAGAGAATTTTCCATTAGGGCACGTTTTTCAAGATATCTACATTAAGATGTCTTTGCTGCTAAATTAGCTGAATGGATATCATTCGCCTTTCTTGAATATTAGCATGTTTTAATAATTTCAATCTTGTATGACAAACCTGAAATTAATCGAATTACGAGCCCCATTCCCCCGTTTTTTGCTTATTTTCTCAAAATTTTATAAGTATAAAAAACTAATCTTACTTTTCTTTTATAACTAAAATGAGTCGAGATTGATAGTTTTGTTTTCCGAGTTGAAGTTTTCAGGAAACTTTGAGTAACATGTTTACTTGAAGGGCATAATATTGTTACGTAAGAGTTTAAGCAATGGACGTCACGATCTACTTAATCCAGCGTGATCTTGTTAATTTCCGATTGAACCTTTTCCAATTTGTATCAATATATTAAATGAATTTAATGAAACTCTGGCGGAAGTAATTTAAAAAATGGGAAACGTGGTAAAACAAAACAGACACAGTAAAAAGAAAAAAAAAGGTATTTTAACTTGTTAACAAATTGTTTCACATATCACGAAATTTTGCCTTTTACTGATATTCACTCTATTATCTTTCTCTTCTTTTAATTTGAACATCTTTTCTGCATTACATCAGAACTTTTAATTACCGCGATTCAGAAAGAAAATTTATAAAATATCTATTTGAGTTCTTATCATTACTTAATTTGAATTAAGTAATAATCTCAACTCAAACCAATATCAAATATAATTGTGAAAGGACAAATAAAACTAAACATCCCTTAATATTCTTTAGATTTTATTTTGCATTTTTTAAAACTTAAATTAGTTAAAAATTTATTTAAACATTTTTTAAATCAATTAAAAAAACTTAAATAAAAGTTCTCGCATGTTACAAATGTGATTAATTAATGCACTTCAAATATTAAAATTAATTACCAGTCAAGTAGCTTACTCGAATTTTGATACACAAATTATAAGATTAAATTAATTTTACAGTGAAGAAAATTTATTAAAAATATGAAAGAGTTCTTATGACTGTTGGCATCAGGTTCAATTCGTAAACTAACCTAAAATCGAAATATTGGATTGGGTGCGTGCAGAAAATGGATTTTGAGATTCTGACGACATCGCTTGCTAATAATTATGAAATATTTACATATGAGAACACATTGTACACATTTCAGATCCTATCAAAAGCTTAATATGCAACTATATTATGTAATATATACGCAAATACAAATGTCTTATATTACACACTTCAGTTGTACATTGGCATCTTACTTTAAGTCGTATATACAATAAGCTAGAAAATGGGGAAAATATATGAAAAGACAATAATTTCGACAAAATATATATTTTTAAAATTGAACTCTTCAAAACGAAATGCTAAATAAAAACACAGGTGTTAAAATATTTAAAAATATTATTTGAAGACATTTTATAAAATTATGAAAAAAAAAAATTTTTTTTGTGTGTGCATGTAATCTTTCTAGAATTATTTTATGATTTTTAATTTTATATTAAGCAATCTTATAAAAGAATTACTTAAACTACATAAAAACAATTTCGTGCAAAAAATGCTTTAGTTTGAATCATTGAAATTCGTTTTTTATTTGATTTTTTCTTTAGAAATTAAGCGAGTTATATAAAGTACAATTTGATGTATATCTAATACATTCATTTTTTCGTATGATTATGCAAAAATTATTTTAAAATTCCAATCAATATCATAAAATGTTTTATTAATTTACGTAATTATTAATTAACATTTAATCAGAAAAAATCTATTGTAAATATGTCTCAGAAAAAAATTTTAAAAGGAAGTTTTATTAAAATAAGTTTAAAAATTATCGGCAAGATTTGATCGGTGTCACACAGAAATTTATGTTTTTTGAGAGATAGAATATTGTTACGAAAAATCTCAATAGTGTAAATATTAGTATGAGCGTCTGATATTTTTGTTTTATTACTTGTTTTATTCTGTTATTTTCATTTAATTTGTGAAATAGTTGTCAAAACAATGCTTATTCTGTGTAAATAATGGTTTTCAGTGCTAGGAAATAAGTATGTGAGTTCTAAGACAGCTTGGCAGCATTTGGTGACAAAACCTAAATGAACATCTTAACATCTTCGAAATTTCGAGTCGATAAGACCCATAAGAACTGAGTTACCATGGTCTTACTAAAAAAATATTTCGGAAACTTCAGAAGCCAACTCCTAAGATGTATAAACATCAGTCTCTGTCAAGCAGTGAGTTTGTTGTTATGGAAGCAAGGAATAAGTCGGACGTCTGAGCCATCAACTCTGAATACTGCTGTGTTTATTTTCTGTGTTATAAGCGCTATGATTTTTTATAGCCAATATAAAAGCTTTGTTTGAAGTAATTATAATCTTTGTGACAGAAACAACGGGGAAGGGTTTGCTTAGAAGGAAATTAACCTTTACTTCTGTTTTTATTACATCCTCTTCGCCAAGAAGAAAAATCGTAACAATATGTTTAAAACCTCAGGAATTTCATCTTTTTTTACAATTTTTAAATGTTATAGATGCAAAAGAACTTTTTCGATAGACAAAATCAAATGGTATGAACTTGTGTGTGATATATGATATATTCACTTATATTCAGGTGATTGATGTTTATTTAATTCCATAGATCAAGATTAGAATTTTAGGGCCACATTTTAATCATTTTGATTCCATAGTCTTTAAGATTAAATTTTAACCAACGTTGATTTTTTTACTGTGCAAATTTTTTTCATTCATTTTAATTCTATTATTTAGTGCTTAATGTATTTACTATGTAATCATGAAACAATATAAGTTCAACATTTTCATCCAGCATTTAATTTTTTAGAGTATTAAATATTTAAACACATAAAGAATATCTGTCGAAACAAATTTTATGAAATATCTTTTTATTTCATGTGTTTGTATTGCTTTCGCAACAAGCAACTTTGCTTTGCGATTCCAAGTTAAGACTAATTGTTATAAGACTTCTTTCCCTGTAATATGAAACTATCTTTGGTTTCACACATTTTAGAATTTCACTTCAAACTCTAATTTAATCTGCACCTCTCATGCAAAATAATACAAAGCATCTTACGTATATACCATAGAAAATGTACCTTTAATCATAGCATATTTTATTATAAAACAAATTCGTATAAAAAGTTTTTTTTTATTTTATTTTTTACAGAATACATTATACAATTGCATATTCAGATTTATAATAGCAATCAATTGGGAATAGAAATACTAATGATGAATTATAGTTCAAAGCTTTGCAGATTAATTCAATCAATTTTTAAATGTGTTCAGCAAGATGTCCATTAGATATTGTATTTATCATCTTCAAAAATATTTAACTGAATTTATATTTTAAAACTTTTAGTATCAGGCTTCTAACAGATTAATTTATTTTTAAATTTGCCTTGATGAATTGATGAAATGTGGAAGGAAAAGAGAAGGTGATTCTTGTCTTTCTTCTTCATGTAACTTCCTATATATCATAAAAAATTCTATATAAATTATTTTTCTCTGGAGCTATTTTTTTGAAAAAAATCAACTATAAAAATGATATCTTTCTACTATTTTTAGATATTACTGTGTATAATCTGAGTAAAACTATTCTTGAGATTGGCTGTTGACAGTTTATTTGTTAAACTTTTATTTCAGAAAATTATAGCATTATCCTACAAAAGCTAGCTGGTTTTTTTTATTTATGAAAGTTCTCATAAAAAAACTTATTAAGATTTAATAAAAAAACGTATTGAGTTTGATATAGTTAAAATGAATTCGCACTTAATATTCATATGTTTAATCTCAAATATTTTTTAACAAAATTTAATTTAAAAACACAGTAAAAATATTGAGAAACAAGTAAAAAAATTGAATTAAGTAAATTGCATGCACAGCTGCTGTATAATCCAGCATCTTTATATAATTTGGCTATTTCTTAGCAAGTATTCATTTCACTAGATTACTTTTTAAATTTAATTTATATTGATATTTCTAACATGATTTGGTGACTAGATTTCTTTATTGCTATTGTTGCATCTGCATGCTTCCATGTGCGTAGTCCTGAGTATGGCTCTACCAGTTAGACAGAAGCAACCTGGTGGAGTCTTCGTGATTTTGAAGCAGGGATCATGCCGAGAAGACCTCACTCTCAGAGGCATCATTTCACTTAGAGGGCATTGTGACCACGGCTAATTTTAGCATGTCTCAGCCACCATTAGCGAAAATGACGGATCTTCGGTTCAGTTGGGATTCAAGCTCACTACCTTCCAATAATGAGAGGGACGCTCTAACTGACCAGGCCACCATGGCCTCAAGAAGTTGGTGGTGAATACCGTTTCATCTTTTAATTGAGGTTTTCGTCCTTTTTAGAGGTCAAGGCTGATGGTGAATATACTCGTAAATTTTATTTTGTGTATCATGGAAAATGTTAAATTTCTGACGACCTGGATTGTGGATCGTTTGAGGATAACTGATTCTTGTAATACTCTTTTTTGAGAAAGTCTCGTAAAATTGATGACGAAGAAATATTCCTTGTGGATTAAAAAATTTTTTTTATGATATATATGAGTAGCTTGCAATAGCAAAGCTTAAAAGATGCTTACAACAAATATGAATTGATAAATATTTCATTACTGAAAATTAAATGTACTTTTTTTATTTTTTATATGCCTTTTATCAGCAATCTCAGTGGCAGCTTTGGTAAAAATATTTTGGAAGAGTCAAGGAAAACTTGCTTATTTTTTTCGTATATGTTTGAAAACAGTTATTTCTTAAGCACGTAAACTGATAGAAGAAAAAAGAGTTTATTGAAGGCTATTTTTACATTTCTGTGGTTTTCACAGGATTAGAAATTTGAAAAATTACTTGGTTTATGTAAATCCAGAAGAAACAAATCAAATGAAAAGAAATATAAGACAGATTCGGCCCGCCAGAAACGAGCCTACCGGGTTGCCTGTGATACGTTGAAAAGTGACGTTTGTTTTATAGTTAGCCAGTATCTGATATAACTGCTAAAACGTAACTAATCACGTGATTAATGAAATCACACCTGGCTTCGATTAATTAAAGTTTACTTAAAATATGAATTTTAGTACTTATAATATTTCAAAGTAAAAGAATAAATGTAATAAATGTTTTTTTTCCCCCAGTATTTGTCTATTAGGTCTACCGGAAAGTTTTGCCCATTCTTTAAGTAAAACAAAAGAATAAATTTTTTCCACCGTGAATAAACTTTATTGAATAACATACTTGCTATCATTATTTACTACTTCTTGCCAGAGTGATGGCAATTTGTATATCCCATTTTTAAAAAACGTCTTATCTCTAGAGACCAAACATTAAAACAGTGTTTGTGTGATATCTTCTAGTTCTAGAATTTTTTGCCCTGCAACATTTTTTTGCTAGGACAGAAACAAGTGATTCTTGAAAAGTGATAAGTCCGGAGAATATGGGATAGAATTTCTCAGCCTAGTTCTGCAATTTTTTGAGGAATTGTTTGTTTGGCCTCTTAGACAGCTCTTTCTTGGAACATTGCCGGTCTCTTTCTTGGATTGCTCCCTTTAAATTATCCAATTGTTGACAATACTGAGCTTTCTTTCAATTTTTAATGCTCATAATGTATTGATCCTCTAATGTGTCCCACCATATACATATCATTCTCATATTCAGAGTCAAATTTGTTTTTCGATTTGAAAGGGCTATCGGTTTCCCGCATAATATACTCTTGTCCTTATGATGTTTTCGTTGGTAATCCACTTTTCATCTCCAGTTATCATCCGGTTCAAGAAGGGCTCGATTTTATTCCAAACAAGCGGAAATTAATATATGATGATCGATCATCAAAATTTGTGGTACTGGGTATCTATCGGGGATTATTTGGGAACTTAATTTCCTGTTATTATCACCCGGACGATATGAACTCTTTTTTTATTACCATATGTATTGGATTTAACCATTGAAATTTTAAAGATCGAATTAAATCATTGTCTAACAAGAATTTAAATTTCTCTTTAGTAATTTTTAGGCGTTTTGGGTGAAGTTAGCAAGTTTTATAATGTACAAATTGTCTTACAACCACTATATTGTGTTTGACATCATGCTGTTTAATTGAAATTAACAAGTTCAGCTAAAGTATATTAGGATATTTAAAAAAGATGTGAATATTTATTTCATTTATTTAATGTGCTTACATTATTTTTCACACAAAGCTTAGTTTCTCCATCAGTCATTGTTGCCTTTTTGAGATCGATAAGTAAGTTAAATTTGCTTAAAAAGTCAACTCCTAATATTTCTTTAGCTGCTTTTGCTTTTACAAAAGAAAACTAAGTTCCTATGTAAACCCAGATGCAGATTAATAATTTCAATTACGTGCGTTTTAATTTCTGAAACATTGGCAGCATGTAATTTAAAATTGAAAAGGCTTTATCCTTAAGTGATGTCGGAATTATGCTTACATCAGCTTCACTATCAATGAGGAAGAGGAATTTTTTTATCTTTTACAAATTGAAGAAATTTGCGATACTCTTTAACATTTGCATGAAGCGTTGTTGCTACATCTACTTTGGCACATTATTTTTCATGACTTTAATCAATTTATTTTTTTCTATTGGTATGGTGCTTGGCATTTTTCTTGCTTACATTTATTTCTGAATTTAAAATTGAAATAACACTATTCTCCATTAACATTATCGAAAGCACTTGATTTTGTACTTGAGCTTGAGCGAATGGTACGGTAGTTCGTTCTCGAACTGTGTGAGATTTTTTTTTCCATACTAAATATCACCGTTTTTTGGTCCAGATGCTGAGTTCTGTCTAATAATTTATCATGTGTTCATTTGCTTATTTGGACATTAACTTTTATAGCCTTATGTATATCAAACACTTCCGGATGAGGATTCATATCATTGATTTTATCTGCTATTACATCAAGTTTTGAAATATCTTCTTCACTCCCAAATAATGTTTTTCATAGTTTCTGGTAATTTTTCATGCCACAAAGTTTTAATCAGATTTTCTGAAAAATCGATGGTAGCAACGGATGCTTGCAAAAGTTGGCTAAGTTTCATATTACCCACTTCATAGTGGTAATCTCTTTATTCGAACGTTTTCCCTTTCCTTAAATATATTTTAAAGTCTATTTTTAACACGTGTAAACTTGTTATTATTCATAATATGCCCCCAAAATTTTTTTTGATTTATCTATCCAGAAATGGGGAGTTTTAATATTTAATTTGTTAAGTTCCAGTGATGCCTGTGTTACGTCGTAAAGTACTTCCCTAGTAGCAGAGGCTCAGTCGTATTAGAGTAGCCATTTACCGGTTTCATTGGTAACTCACTTTACACCGAATTTTTTCACCGGTCCGTGCCCAGTAACTTACACATGAAACGGTCACTGTATTTTCTACCGCATATTGTGCACAACACCGTTGTCGGCTGCTGATAGAGTGGTCGCTGGACGGCGGCTGCAACATTTACCATTGAGATTGAAGGAAGATAATATCATGCGCAGACTTATTAATTGGCCTACGCACGCGTGGCGACCATATTTGAAAATCGTTGTGTTATTTACCACCTTTTCTGTATGTTTGCTTAAGATCTTGATTCTGTTAAAAATGATAACATTATTTTTAACAGAATAATTTAGTAAGTACTATCAAAATTCGTTTGAATGAATATAAAGTATATATCTTTAAAATGTCTATTTATTTAATTCTATTACATTATTTTTATGAAGTTAATTTTTATTTTGTGTTCGTAAAATTAAGTTAAAATAAGCATTGCAAATAATGATCTATTTTAAATAATACGAATTAATTTTAATATTAAATTTCACTTTAGTTTGTTCTTTGTTTTTATGTGTGATGTTGAATCCATAATATTAATAATCTAAGAATATTATGATAATTAAAAACCAGTAGCCACCAATGTTGACACAATGTTGATAATTTCGGATCAGTTTTACTGTATGGTCACCCTTGGCGCGTCTTTTTTTTTTTTTTTTTTTTTTTTTGAAGCCAAATTTGGCGACCATTCAGACTGCGTTATTTTTGTCTGATGTGATTCTCGCGAGATGCTCAGCTTGTCTCGTGAGACAAGTCTCATGCTATCATCTACGAATTTTCAGATATCGTTTCTAACCTTTCTTTGCAAATAAAATTCTGTTGAGTAGAGTAAAATAAACAAAATTTGCGATAAACAAAATATTGTCGCCGAGATTTTATTTCAAAAACGTTGTCTCCTGTGCGTTTTTTTTTCAGCTCCCTCGTTCTTTTCGAAATATTTTTGTGATGGCTGGCGCATGGGGTATGTCTGATGTAAGTGCGAGAATGTTTAAAAATAATGATGTTATGTGGTATGATGAGAATGTGAATTTAAGGTATTTGTATGGACTGGATGAAAGGAATGAGACATTTGAATTTTTCATGAAAGCTGGTTTGATTGTGGATAAATATGAGTGCTAAGTGTGGTAAAGATATGAAACTGGTAAAAGGAAGGATATAAGTGATGGAAAGGAGAAGAACATAACGTTAAAAGGAATGTGAGAAAGGGTTCGTTTTTTAAATTGAGTAGATTGACGTTTTCATGATACGGATCTACCCGCCAAAAACATCTGACCCGGAGCAGGCAGTAGCGGCTTCGATGGCAAAATAGGAGCTGGAGAGAGGTATGTTTATTGTTCATTATTTACATAATTAATAATAAATTAAATGTCATCATGAAATGAATTTCTTATGAATATTTACCGATTCAAATTCATAAATATAAAATTTAATCAAAAAATTTGATGGATAATTTAACATATCAACTTTATTATTTTACCATTGATGTTTGAAATCTATAAATTTGCGTTTTTTGTTAATTTTGTAAAATTAGTTGAGCATATTGATAGATATCAACAATGTATGAAATATTTGACACAATTTCGGCCATTTTCCTCCCGCCGTTTTGCCGATCGGATATTCAGCATAGTCACTCGTCATACATATAATTTCATACGGCTTTGGCAACTTTTTGAAAATTTCGCCAAGGGTAACCGTACGGTAAAATTTTACCATTAATTTCTTTTATATATTTTTGATGTATGCTATTTTTTTAATTAGATTTCTTTTTTGTTATTAGCATTAATATGTGAAACTTGGCCATAGGTTAGTATTTTCAAATAAATTTAGTGATTTAAAGCTTTATTGCAAAAGAAATTTCTTAAAATCTAATCTAATGCAAAAATCTATCTTAGTGATAAGCATCAGGATTGATTATATATTATTATATTGTAAGTATTTTCTATAAATTGGTAAATATCAAATGTCTATAAGTAGTTTTTAAATTTTAATAAACCTTAAAGTTTAATTATTCATTTACATTTGAAATTTAATCATATTTTCATAATAATTTATTTTGATACAATAATTTCCATGATTTCATAATAAAATTAATTTTATCTTTGAGTTATTTGTAGTAAATTGTTGAAATTAGTCCATGTTGTTTAAGTCAATTTTCATCATAGGTCAATGTACAGTTTGAGTATTAATATTAGTTTTTAAAATTAAATAAATAACCAAGAGTTTTATGTATATATTATAATATGTTTATATTTACAAATAAATTCTTCTGTTGAACAGAAAGTAAAAGAAGGTGCTTTTCTATTATACCCCTGTTTATTAACCTGAAGAAATAGTTTCGGTTCAACAGTTAATGGGTTTGAATCCCAGCTTGGGCTTGGATAGTGGTTCGGAATCCACTTTAAACTGTATGTCCTGGTTTAATTAGTTTCACATACAAAAAATGTAAATAAAATGTTTGTATTATTTTTAGTATTTTCTAAAAATGTAAACCTTTTTAAACAATACACGATGACAATGGAATATTTAGGACTAATTTATGATTTCTTTCCCATTATTGGTATTATTGATGGGGTAGAATGGAAAAATACTGTTTATATACATATATATATATATATATAACCAATTTTTTTTTATTATTATTATTTTTTTTGTAAAACCTGTTTTTTATAATTCAACTTTAATAATAATTATTCATTTAATGATTTTATTTTTGTATAATATACAACAATTTTTATAGAAATATATATTGTATAACATAATAGCAAAAATAAATATTACAAATATTATTACATGGAAAATAATTAAACCATACATTAGTGCGAATGCATACAATGTGTAAATTTTGTGTTTCAAACTGGCAAATATTGAAGTGTATATTTATATATTGCTGCAAAAATTATATTTAATGTAAATTTTTACTGTAGTGTATATTTTTAAGAGAAATAATTCCGGAAACTTGATCCTGTTTCCACCTTTCAGAATGTAATAAGTTTGATTACAGGTTTGCATTTTATTTTTAAACTTTCTAATTTGAACTACTTATACAAATAAATTTTAAAAGTAATATAGTGCAATGTGAAAACATCATTAAATTCAAATGTAAAAGTTTAATTAATTCAAATTAATCAAAGTATTGCAGAATAATAACCATTGTAACAAATCATAGGAAAACAATATTTCATATGTTTCTGTTATAATTTTTAATTATACGCGTTTTATTATCCTTTGTTTAATGTGTGTAATTTTAATTTATATTGTTCCTATAAATTAAAATTAAGAAGAATTTTTATTTTCTATTTTTCATTTTTGCTTTGTGTGTGTACTTATATATTTTTTTAATACAAGTTTTACCATATTGGATCAAAATGTTGATTAGAGGTTATGGATTAAATTTATAACTTTTTTCTTTAAATTTAAACATTAATTGTAATATTTTAACAGTTTTAATTTTTGTGACATTTCCATGTAATGTTTACAATTGTTTTATTACAGTAGCAATTTGATGTTAATAGTATCAATTATAAAAATGTTTGTAATTTTGATCTTACTTTGTTTCTGATGTTATTTTATATAACATTATTTATAGGAGCAAAATTTATTTATTTGTAGCTTCTCTTTGCCACCGTGACAGCTGTATCACAGATATTGATGTACAGCAATATATAAAGAAATGGTTGACGTGAGTTCATGAGAGAACCGGGATTCGAAACCAGCACCTCCTTATCTGTAGTCAGGCAAGCTAACCACTAGACAAGTTAGTCGGCATTGGAGTATATAGATAAACTTTATAATTTTAATAATCTTTTAACCACTTTAAATTTGCATGACATTTCAGTGTAATACTTAAAATTATTTTTTTTAGATTACAGAATTTATTCAGAAGCAATTTAATGTTAATAGTAACAAATAAAAATGCTTGAAAAGTTATGTTGTTTCTGATATTAATTTTTTTTATTTGTAGCTTCTGCTCAATGCCATGGCAACTGTATTACAGATAGTGATATACAGCAATATACTAAGAAATGGCTTATGTGTGTTTCTGACAAAGATGGGGGACATTTAAAAAGAAATTTGTAAAAAGCCTAGTCTGATGTATATAATATGTAAAAAAGAATAATAATAAACCTTTATCTTTTGTGAACATTTTATTTTTGTGATTAAGTTCATAAATATTGAAATAGAGAATTAAACAAATATTTTAAAAAATAACAATGAAATAGGAACACTTGTAACTGAGAATACAATTGTATTTTTAATCGCAATAATAAATTTAATACAATTATTACAAAAGATTTGTAACTTTTTATCATCTTTAGCTCTGCAAATATTTCTTTTAAAAAATTTCAAGGATATTCATATTTAAGTCAATTTTTCTGCTGTTAATTTAAAATTGTTGAAAAACAATATCAAAAAGGAATTAAATAAAGTTGTCTTGTGTTCTATATTAATATAGAATCAATGTTCTATTTTAAATAAATCAAAATCTCTTGTTTAGGTATGTTCTATGTTAAGATATACCAATTGTTACAAATACATTGGAAGAACTAAATGAATAACTTATGGTTCTAATCTTTAGAACCAAACTTCTGAATGAATTTATGAGGACTTGTTAAAAATATGTCTTATAAAAGCAATAATAATTTCTTTTAATATTTTTACAATTAAATATCCATTGCAAAATTAAGAAAAATATTTGGAAAATCATAACAATTTACAATCTGCTAATTCAAATTTTATTTTTTCTAAAATTGGAAATTATTTAAAAAATTCTAATGAATATAGTTTCAAAGCAAATTCATTGGAGTTTTTCTATTAGTAAAAGAAATAAAAAATAAAAGCAAATTTCTAATATTGAAATTATTGAATGTTAATTTTGTGTCCTTCAATAAAAACTGTTGAAAATACTGATATGTCCAAGAAGGAAACAATATTAGATGATCGATAAAATACGTTTCATATTAATTTCACGTAAGTATACTTACTATCTGATTTTTTTTATTACATTTTGAATTTATTCAAAACTATTAAAAAGAACCTTCCAATACAAGTATTTTTATGTATGAAAAACTTATGGGTAAAATGTAATTTATGTAAGAAAAAGGGTTTTTCTCAATATTATCTGGCTTAGTAACAAAAATACACTATCGTTAAATTATTTTTAAGCGATAGTGTATTTTTGATATTTAAGCCAGAAAACAGCATTGGTACACGAGTAGAATACAAAATTGCATGGCATAATTTCATCACTGCACTCACTCCCTTTTCATCGAATCTTAAGAAACTCACCGGGCCATATGCCATAAGCTCATTACACCGTGCACTTCAACTGAACGGGTGGGGATACAGCAACCGCTCTCCGGCCGAGGTGACAAATGGTGCACTGTTCCATGCACTATTGCCGCACAGGGGCCGCTGAGTTTTAATCGGTTCAAGTCGTTAACCCAATCACCACCCCAGTGTTGAATTCCTACTAGGGTTCTGTTTTCGAAATGTCTTTATGTTCAGTGGGTCACTAGCTTAATAGTCACCGGAATAAAGATGACTGAAAATTAGTGTTGATATAGATGAAAGTTTTATTAAGCTGGATAATTTACAGTTATCCTTCTACTATTATTTTCACTTTACAAGAACTTAAACACACTTTATAATCATCAATTTTACATTGGTAAGAATTATTCTATTTTTGCTTTCAACTCTTTTTTTATTTATTGCTGTCAAACTTCTTGATGGAAATTATAAAAAAGATATTTTTGTAGAGTTCATTTAAATTTATTTTAAGAACAATTTATTTAATAGGAGTAAATTTAAACTATTGTTTTTTAATATTTTTATTGGATAAAATAATTAATTAGATATGTAGTGATTATACATTGTCGCAGTGCTACCTATATAAAAGGGATCATTGAATAAGAAAATACTACAACTTTCTCCATCGGAATGCTTATACTCTCTAAAAAAAGATTTTCCACTTTTGTTTTGTAGTTTATCGCTTCTCGTTATCTACCATGGAAATGTATGTATGTTATATTGTTATCATTAAAGTGTTTCGTTATAAAATGGATTTAATTCATTTGTCTACACCTTGACAACTTCAGATATTTTAGAATTTTTGACACATTTTGAATATATAGGTATTTTTATTTTCTCGACTTTCATTTCGCCGGCTCAAAGCAAATGAAAAAAAAAGAGCATATAGATAGTTGGTCCTAGTTATGAAGGTGGGATGTGTAACTGTTTGCCATTGATCTTATTTTGAATTAATTGTTAGCACTTAACAATTGCACTGCATAATTGAAAGACTGAAAAAAATATAACAATGTAATAAAAATTTAGAAGAGTATTCCCAGATATGTGACCTGCATAGTAAAACACATCCTTGGTAAATAATTTTTTAATGTTATTTAATGCAATCAAATTTTAAACAGAACCAACCTAGGTTGTTGTTTGGTAGTAAGTTTTTTATCTCTAATATAAGGAGAGTAAATGTTGAAGCTTGACTTAAGTGAGACAAGAGGAATTACTTATAATAACATTATTAACTTTTTCACGACGGGGCGCCTTTGTTAAAAACGCGCGTTCAGGACGAAGCTGAAGTGAATGGAATGATATTACAGGACGGGGGTTTTCTCCACTAGGCCTAACTTTAGAAAAAAATTCGTAAATAATAAAGTTAAAGTCCTATCACCGTGATTTTTGGTAGCAATTTAGATTATCACATAATCTATCTTATAACATTAAAACTAGACTTTAATAATGTTTTTCCTTCAATTTATATGAAAAAATATATACATATATATAAAAGTTGCTTATTTTGAGAAATAATTTTCGACAATGCAATTCAAGTTTTTCCAAAATTTTAATTGACAAAATACTTCAACATATTTGCAAATTAATAAAAACTATACAAGGGCTATTTACAAGAAAAAAAAAACAAAATTTAAAATGAAAACTGAGTATGGAAAATCTCAAATCACGTAGAAACGCAAAGTCTGACATTGCATGATTTGCAAGTATAAAATGTTTGTAGTGTTTTCTTTTCTTTCATCATGGTTTGTGAGCAAACAATGCACTTTCTGCGACTTTTTTCTCCCTTTTTGTTCAAATTAAGGGTAGGAAAATAACTACCAGATAATCCTCGCCATAATAATCTGGAGTCGAGAATTTCCAAAATAACCAGAAAAATGAGCAAATAAAATCGAAAGCAGTAAAAATTATGATGAAACTGACGCTAAAACCCTAAAAGACTTCCAATAGTAGCGAAAACAAAATAAAAAAAGTGTTCGGAGAGCTATTAGAAGCGAGAATCCTTAAATCACGTGGATAGTTGAAGAGCCGAGCTGTGTTTGTTTACATTGAGATTTCCTCTCCCCCACCCACAGCTGATAATCAAAATACCAAAAAAAGCAAGAATACGAAAAAAATAAAGGTCAGAACACTAAAACTACGTTCAGTTTAAATGTAATGGACACATAGTGCCATCTAGTGATTATTAAAACTTGTTCCAGCTTAAAATGCATATATGCACCGCCCGGCCCTCACTTTCGTCCGTATGAAATGCATATATGCACCACCCGGCCCTCACTTTCGTCCGTACGAAATGCATATATGCACCGCCCGTCGCGAAGAGGTTAAGTGAGAAGAAACTTTACAATTGAGTACAAACTTACCTATAAACATATTTACAATTAGGAAAGGAGAAGATAAAATATCTATTTTCACACCCATGTGTGTGACAAAGTGCATTTAATTTACACCCACAACTATATACACATGATGTAGGATGTAAAGCGAGTATTAAGATTTAGTGGTTGGGTTGATTCATAAAACAGAACTAGGCCTTTGAAAATCAATGATTTCATCAGGGCCAAAATTTTCCATTGATTGTATTTCTGTATTTTCTAAGTTATAAAGTTTTCTGTAAAATCTGAAGACTAAGTGTTTGATGTTGCCCGTTAAGGATAGCATTCTCAGGTTTTACGTTATAAGCTGGTTCCTAAAGTAGGGTTCTGCTTTCGAAATGAGTCTAAAAGTTTTATTTTGTTGTCTTTCTAAAATTGCAATATTGAATACGCATGCACAACCCCAAATTGATGCAGCATATGTCATAGTTAGCCTTAAGTTAGCTTTATAAATTAGTAATTTATTTCTCATTGATAATTTGGAATTTCGAGCCTTAAGTGGATATAAGGTCTTATTAGCACTAATAAATTTGTCTTTTTTTTATCTTTTATATGATGTTTCCAGGTTAACCTCTTATCAAGTTTGATATCGCCGTATACCTTCGGGTGGGTCGGTTTTACTCTTGGTGTTACCAAGTTTAATCCCCAGGAAAGTGATATCGTTTTAGCAGGGAATACTGGTCCCAACAATTTGCATTTTAATGGAGCTATTACACTTCCTTGTAAATAATACAGCCTTCGATTTTGTCGCGTTGATTTTAATTTTTGAAGTTCTTAGCCCATTTTCAGTTTTAATAAGAGGCTGTCATGAATAGTCTGATGGGTAACATTGTTTATAAGAATATCGGCATCTTCCTAAAAAAATAATTTTTCTTGGGTTGTGTGTGATATAGTTCTTAAAGATATTTAAAAAATGGCCCTGCAGTGATTCCTGGGGATGCCTGCAAGAATTAGCCTCTCTGTTTAATATTCATTATTTACTCTTACAGTGAAGACTGTTATGGAGATAGTCCTTAATTGAAATTATTAGGTAAGATGAAATTTATAATTAATCAATTAATTTATGAACAGCCCAATATGTCAGAAGACAAAACCATAGCAGCTTTTTTCTTCTGGCATATGGCACTTCAAGATTTAATTGTTATGGGCACAGTGCCAATTGATACAGTAGTATTTTCAAAGGTCAAGCATTCGTCCTGAAGTATGTTAAAATCGATACAAGGCTTGTTGTAGAGGGCGGTCCCTCCTCCACTGTGGGTGTGTCTGTCATTCCTAGTACAAGTATAATTGGGTATCCTACAACGATCACCCAAGTTTCCTGAACAGCAATTATATCAGGATTCCAATCACTTACAAAATCGATTAATTCATTAATTTTGGACCTAAGTCCGCAAGCATTCTATGACAGAATCCTTAATAATGAGGGTCTAGGCATGTTGGAAAACGTTATTACTGGCGTTGTTGACATTACTCAAAATTTGTAGAAATTTATTGAATACATTATTTAATTGCCTACTAAACTTAGCAAAAACATCGCTATAATTATTAAACTGCTGACCACAGTTGCTATTACTGGAAATGGGGGTGGGATTTGGTGTAGGTAGAGGTAGGTAGGTCGGAGTCAGGTTTTGGCCCGCTATTGGTTGTTGCGATTGAGCCTGTTGAGCTGCGAGTGCCTTTCGTTTTTCCAAATAATTTTCAACAGGGGCAGTATTTTGCTGGAGGTTAATAGGATTTTTGGGACATTCAATATATTTGGCCGTGTGTGAACCTTTACTTAGTGCACAAGTGGTAGGGGTGTTTGCAGATTTTGTGCACTGATTTGATAGATGTGACTCGCCACACTTAACACACTTAGGTTGGCGATGGCAATACCTGGAATTGTGGTAAAACCCCTGACAGCGGTAACACTGAGGTGGAGTGGTTTTCTTTCCTGAGTGTTTCGACGGAAATACTAAATGAACCAATGTATCTAAGATCGTGGATACGCTTTGACTTTTCGGTTTCTGGTAATTCCACGATGAATAGAGGAAAATTACCATTGTTTCGTCGCTTCATTTGTGTGACTAATTTCCCATTAAATCCTTCATCATGAAGCGCTTGGATAATATCAGCTATGGGGAAGTCATTCGGTAGACCTCGTAGGACCTTTTTGGATGTCTTATCCCAGGCAGTTCGTATGTGTGGGCTCGATTTTGTTTTCCACCATATATCTATTGATATTCCTATAATCGTCAACGGTCTCGGGTTGAATTTTAAGGTGGTTTTTGGTCACCTTTGCCGTGATATTTTTGTCAATCAAATTTTTTAAATCATTGATTATTTTATTTCCGCAATTCCTATCATCAACGAAGATAGGGGGAATTCTCTTAGGAGCAGCTGGGACCTGGTCAGATGTCTCCATATCATTAGTCGCATTGTCGGTGGGAGGAGCCGAAGCATCATTGGCGGGTCTTCAGCATCAAGCTCATTGCTGAGTGATTCAAAGCGATTTTTTAGCGCAATTTTTGCCTTTGAGTCTTTGACCTCTACAAATTTGCGTTTTCTAACAGATTTTTTCTCTTTCTGAGAAAGATTAATGTCACTAACCTGCTTATTGAGGCTTTCCTGGCTTAGAAGTTCGGCTAGCCCGCAACAACATTTCAACTCAAGCGTTACTGATTGCTGTCGAAAGCACAAGAAAGGAAATGATTGGGCATTAATCGGTCCTAATATCGAGATGTTGCTCTACAGGATATTGTGATACTCATGTATCTCAGCAGTGTCATTAAGATTGACTATGCACTGGAAATTTTTCGCATAGTGGAATTCTAGGAAAGTGTCAGCGAGATGGCTGATAGAAGTGTCCTTAAATTTAGGGGGTAGCTCGACTACCAACGTGGGGTTAGTTGAAGGGAATCTGATACTCTTAACAGACATGATAAACGGAAGGGAACTTTACCTAACCAGGAAAAGAACAAAAACTTAAAAATCTCAAGTTCCTCTCAGGGACCCTGATCTCATTAACGGGATGTGAGATACTGGTTGAAAAAGATGGAAAACACCAGAAATCGACCGGCAGGGTCACAGATTTAATTAACTGTGAGTGCCATGCAGTGGTCTAAAAGCCAGAAAATCAAAACAGAGGCCGAGGACTGAGTTAGATCAGCGTGTTATATGGAAGCAAAAGATGAAAAATCCAGCGGCACCCACAACCGTGAGATATTCGCAAAGCAAGAAGGCAGCTAAAGCTGTCACAAATACATCTCCAAGAAATTGGAGCTGGATAAGCGAATCACTCCTCAGATGATCTTGACGCTCCACCCGATATAGAAGATCAGAAGGAACGGTGGCACCACTCACTTTCGCGGTATAGAAGAACGGAGGAGAGTGAGGAGCTAGTATGCGTCCGCACTAGGTGAGAGCAGCTCTCACCTACAATTGCTTGATATTAATAATTTGAAAGGCTCCACCAAGCCGACTAGGAAAATATTTTGCAATATAAGCTGTTAATAATGAGGATGGGTAATGCTCTTTTACATTCTCCAAACAAAACTTCCAGGATGGGTGCAACAGAGTTGTTAATGTTTCTAATCTCAGATGATGTAGCTAAGCTACACCATCTCCATAAAACCAAAAATGCTCAGAAGGTCTAAAAATAAAATCGGATCCCTTAAAATCTCAGAAACTGTAAATTTCAGACAAATAAGAACATGATCGAGCGAGGCCTGAACAGCCCCACACCAAAGATACTCTGAAAAGAGCTTCTCGCCCTGATGAAAGGTAAGTGATTTGATTTTACCACTCAGAAAGTGTGAGAGAGCCGTCTGCTGTTTTCTCGATATATTGAGTTTGTGGCACCAACGAGGTCTTTTCCCAAAATAGAATGGGTGAGCAGGAGGAACTCTCCAAAGTGTTAATTCCTTCCTTTTAATTGAGGAAATTTCAGAATAGGATAATTTAGCATTGTTATGCAGGTTATCAGCAGAAGCAGCCTTGGCCAAATTATTGGCAATCGCATTACCATTCAATCCAACATGAGAGGGGACCCTTTGAAAGTGTATAGAGTGTCTTTTAGCAAGCTGTTTCAAAAGTTCTAGTATATCCAGGCTTGTCATATCCCCAGCTGTCATCCAATGAGTGAGGTGCCGTATAAAGGCATGACTGTCTGATAAAATCCAAATATCATTGAAGATAAATTCAGAGGTCGTGTATATAAAATATAGTCCCTTGTAAATTGCCACAAGTTCAGACTGAAGACACATGGTAAAGGGTAGGGAGCAGTTTAAATTTGTCCGAGGACTTGGGGCACCAATGGGAGAAGACTTACTTAGCCCAAAATGCCTGCTTACTTTAGCTGGACATAATGTAATGGCCTTCTCGCCTAGGGTAACCCTACCAGGAGTAATAACTCCTGACGTACACGACCCATTCTGTCCAGGAACATCCTCCCACCATGATGAGGCAGCAGAGAATTCTTACATATTTCATTCTTTTGACAAGTGAATAATATCAGCTATCTTTTGAAAGTCATCCTCGAAGTCTAAATGGATGGAATGCTCAAGTGACTTTTATCAATCAGTGAAAATAGCAACTCAGTATTTGGAAATTTTATGCAGTATATCATTCTACGGAAAAATATCTTCATAAATCATCATGATTAATTTTCTTATATTCTAATAAGGTTGCACAAGAATGATGTATATTTAAAAATAGATATTGACCCTTCTCTTTTCATTAAAATAACGTATAATGAACTATATTGGCAATAGGCTTGATATGTGAACAAGCTATTATTTTAGAAAATATTCAATATAATGCTGATATCTGTAAATTATATATAAAATTCAAATTTGTATTAAATCTCAGAAATACATAGATATATATTGTATGAAAGCCTATACAAACAGAAAATATATTTTTCTTTTAAAGAAATATATTTTTCTTTTAAAGAACTACCACTTCTACTAGCTTTTGATTCCATTCCCACTTTCAAAATTGGCAACACAAAATTTTGTAGCAGAAAGCAAGGGTATATTCTGTTTTGACCTTTCTGCTAGAGGCTGTTGCAGAGATTTATGTGATTTATACAATTGTTGATCGATAGATATTTTCAAAATGATCAGAATCCGAAATGTTGCTCCATTATGTGCTCGAAGTTGTTCGAAACATTTCAAAGTGAAATTCCATAATATTAAACGATCACAACTATGTGCTTCTTGGTTTCATAAGTAAGTTGTAATAATATAGTTATAAATTGTGATAGTTTAAATTTATTTATCTTCATTCACAAAAATATTTTTCTTTGAAATTAATATTTCCGTAAGATTTGTAAAATCTGAAAAAAAATTGTAATGATTAAGTATGTTATTTCTATAATTGAATTAAAATACCTTGCATAAGCATTTGAATCTTCTTCAAATTAAGACTACAAAATCATTTATGAAGTCCTTTTAAAACATTAAAAAAAGATTTGAGTATTACATATATGTATTTAATGTTTAAATAAATTATTTATTATTGTTACAGAAACGAATTTTTATGTTATGAATCGCATATATTCATGTTAGATTGTTGCATGCACATTTGTATCACATAATATAAGCGTTGAGATAAAATATGTAAAAAATTAGAAGCTTCTTATCCATTTTGTTAGTCATGAGCATAAATCCTAATAATATTTTTGAAAAGAAACACAGGTTAATGTTATAAAGTCACTATAAAAGCGGTAGTAAATATATAACTGATGTAAAACCTTTCCATTCTATTGAGCCTTCTTTTCATTAAAATATTCTATATTTTTGGACAATTTGATAATTAAGATATTAGCATTTAGAATTTTTACTTATAATCTTATTTTTTACTGTAAACACACCTTTATCTATGCACATATATAAATTCATAAATATAAGCAAACATACTCCTTCCAAATGAAATTTTTTCATTTTTGCCTAAAAATACAGAATGCAATGTTATAAATCATATAAAAAAAATATGACTAAAATTAACTATGTATGTGAAATTAAATATCTGCTTAAAAATACAGACACAATTAAATTGATGAAATTGCTTTTTATTATGTTTCCTTCCCTATAAATAGAAATGTGTTTTTTCTATTCAGTTTAAAATTGAACACAAATCAAATTATATAAATTTCCAAAAATTTTTTTGTTACATATATATATATATATATATATATATATATAGTGTGTGTGTGTGTGTGTGTGTGTGTGTATGTAAAAAAATTATCATTGCTGATTGAACAAAAGGTTTTTCCTCAATCAGATATGGATTTTTTAAAATTTTATGAAATAATTATTACTTTATAATTTGGAATTTCTAAAAATCTGATTTTTTTTATCCTTAAAATTTTATTTTATTGATAAATTAAAAAGATAGCTTTTATTTGCCATTGTCTTCATTCCTTACAAGCAATCTTGTGCAGTGTCATTTAAAAATATTACATAAAGTAATAAGTTTCATCATAACAAATTAATTAAAATATATCTTATTAAAAGATATGATTGAGAATCTAAATTAAAGATTTTCTTTCTATAAAATAATTAAAATTAATTTACAAATTAATATCAATAATTGATGAAACACTAAGATCACTTATTTTATTGATATATTCTACTAATTTTTTTTGTTGTGGTAAATTGTATTATTTTTTGTAAATATTAAATAAAATAATTATAAACTTAAGTGCTTCAAAAAGTTTTTCTCAAAAAGTAATAGCTTTGACATTGAAGGCATTCAGTTTTTTAAAAAAAATGTTCATAGCTTAATTAAATAACTTTCTGGCTCTTTAGAACCCTGGTTTTTTAAAGGTATTTTTTTAAAACTCCTTTGCTAAGTGCTTTCCATCTCAGTTTGATTCCTGTTTTCCATTACAATTTTTTAAATCAATATTATGTATCTTTCAATTTTTGTGCATAATATTTTTCTTATTTATTGTTTTAATATGTTTTGTATATTTATGTACATTAAAGTTTGTTTATATATTTGATTTTATTTGGGATTTTTTCTATGAGTGTAATTTGAATTCGTATCAAAAATATTTTGTACTAAAATCTTTTTTCTTAGGTCAAATACCCATTATTCTAATTTATCAGTAATTAGTCAAGATTCTCTGCAAAGACAGCCTTTCTTTATTAGTTCTAGGAATTTTTCTTCTGGTAAGCATATTTTCAGTTGAATGATAAATGTGGTACCTTTAGTGAAATAAATCTCTTACCATTTATAAACACTAAAATTATAACTTTTTTTAAAATTTTAGTCTTAGGAATTTTTTATAATTCCCAAGACTTATTATATGTATATATACCATATTTTCCTGTATATAATCGCGAATTATGTGTTAAAAAGTTCCGAATTTCGTTGTGTATATTATACGTTACTGCGGATAATCTGATAAAAAAAACTATTTTTTCACCATAAAAGCTTATAATAAAGTTTTAAAAGAAATGCTTCTGTTTCATAGAATAAATAACAGATGGTGCTACTACTCAGTTGATTTATTTTGATTATAAGCAGCATTGTCTGACTGCATTCAAGAATGAATTTAATTCCTCTGAACAATATTAAAGTTGCAATTAACTAATGTCATTTCGCATTCTGTCTTGACCTGAACTGTTTCGCTCTGAAAACATTCAAATTCGTATATTTTCATAGTGAAGTAAAAATTATTAAGTTACAGAACAAATTTTAAATTGAAAGCTGTAGGGAAGGCAAATGAAAAAAATGTTGACAAAAACCTGTAATGTAAGGTGAAAAACAAAGCATTTGCAGTACAAAAGTAAAAATGTATTCTATGTGCAGTTGAAAAATAATTAGTTTCTTATATTTAACTATTAACGAAATAAATATAGTTTATTTTTAAAATATCTCTAACTTCATTTTAAAAGTTATTAAAATCTAAAAATCGATAAGTTTCACTAAAATCTTCTCAGTTATTGATCGATGTTGTGCTTTCATCTCAGTTAATCGTACTTTGCGTTGAAGTGGATTCAAACAGATCTTAGTCATTATAAATATTTTTTCTGTGGAATTTATTATATTTTTAATCTTAATGTGTATTTTTTAATTTTATTTGGCACCACATTATCAGCACTGTTTTTTATAAGTTTTTGATTGTTTGTCGGAAAAATTGCCATGGAGTATACGCTCCTACGAATTATGCAACACTTTTTTTTCTTATGCTCAAAAAAGGGCCTTGCTGATAATACGCTGCTGCTGGTTATATACAGGAAAAATACAGTATATATATATATATATATATATATATATATATATATATATATATATATATATATATATATATATATATATATATATATATATTTTTATTGTTGATGTTTGCTTTGTTACTAATATTGATTTTGTTTCCACTAGTTTTTTATATTAACCAAAATGTCAACTATTTCATTGAGTAATTTACTATAATAATAAAGATTAATCAATTTAAAACTATGCATTAGAACAGGATATAATTTTTTAAAAAAAAGATTACTTGTCGCAATTTAAATTTGAATTTTGTGATATCATTCGTTTTAAGAAGTTAAATTATACTCTCATTGTAATTGATCATAAAAAAACAAACCATTTCAAATTTGATTTCATTTATAAATGTTAATGAAGTTACTGTGTAAAACAATCAAGGCTAACTTTTACTGAAATATGCTTTGTGTGAAAGAATTCTTTCTTTAATAATTGAAAGTAATTAAAAGGAAAGGTATATAGGTTACCAATGATAAAAAAAATTTATAGTTCGGTTATTTCTTAGCAAGTATTCAGTCAAATAGATTACTTTCTAAATTTATTTCATATTGATACATCTAACATGATTTACTGATTGCATTTCTTTATTGTTGTTGCACCAACATGTTTCCCTGTATCCAGCCCTGTGTTGGACTCTAATGGTAAGATAAAAGCAGCCGATTGGAGTCTTCATTATTTTGAAGCAGGGACCAAGCAGAAGACCCCTTAATGCATGGCTTACCAGCCCCAGAGTTATCATTTCACTTGGAGAATAATGTGAGCACAACATATTTAACGTAGCCCACATTTCTTTATGTGAAGTATTTTGTATGAGAATGATAATTATTGGTATTAGATAGAAATTGCTTTACATTGTAACAAAATAATTTGCACAAATAAATAGCTGCATGAAAATCAAAATTACTTTCATGCCAATCCAGTGGAATGAAGTGAGAGCTCAAAAGTTTGAATATTTAATATTATTCATTCTAAATAAGCAAAAATTAAATTTATGAGTTGTCTTGTAAAAATATTATTTTATCCAACCTTTTTTTTTATAAGGACAATCTATTATATTCTGATTAATAGATTCATTAATTTTTCTTTTAATACACATTCCTATGAGAATTATAAATTTTTTCTTGTTTATTAAGTTTTTAAAATTCGTTTTTTTATTTGGAATCACATAAAATTTAGTGAAATTTTAGATAAAAAAATATAATGCTCACATTATTCTGTCAATTAAATAAATGAGAAAAATAGTAGCCATCTTCTTTGCATTCTTATATTTCAAGACTATTGTTTTTTGTTGTATTTGTTCATAAGTTAAAAATATTGTATATATAGTTCAGTTATGAAATTTATTAAATTTTTACTGTATTTATTTTAAAAGATATTGTATAAACTCATTCAATCTAAATATTTTAGGAATAAATTTTAGTCTGGCATATGTTCACTTTTTTCTATTTGAGATAAAATTTTCTTATTAGTATATTTCATTAATTTCAATCCTGATTATATTATTTTCACTGTATATTCTGATCAGTAAAATTGCATTTCGAGAAGGGAAAAAGCCAAATAATATAAAATTTGTATTGTGTTTCATAGTAGGGTATGCTGATGATTACAATTTTAGCACAATTGAGATCCTTATTGGTGATATCACTATCATTTATATACTATTTAAAGCAAGTTTTGAATAATTCTAATTTTTCTTATAGGTTTTTTATATTTGCAAATCATGTATGCTTCGTAAATTAAAATGAGTGATATATAAGCATATGCACCTCTCATTTTGTTTTACAAAACATCTGTTGATCCAAAAGGAAATGTTTGAGCAACCTGAGTCAATGCAAGATCTTGAAATATTATTCCAAATTAATGCAGGTAATTGTAATAATGTCAAGTTCTGCTATATTCATAACCATATTTCCCCTCATGGGCCTCATCTTCTTTAGGTGAGTACGGGTGTCCAAATCTTCATGTACCCAGGTATCATTATTCTCTCTTTTCCTTATATTTCTTATCCTTTCCATCCCTCATTGGTAAGCAAAGGATATCTCCATGAATAGCTCTAGCTGCTCTATTTGCTTCTTGCTTCTCGTGGACAGTCAAAATCCTCACATGTTGGCCATAAATGGGAACCCTTTGGATGGGTGATACGTTGTAGCCCCTGTGTATTAATTGGCTGGTACCTAGCTACACTCTTGGCTGATTTGCTAGTGATCAAGCACAATGGTCACATCCTTAATTTTGTCGTTAAAGGTGGTCACTGTCTCCAGGACTGACTCCCCATGTAGGTGATATCTAATATCAGGCTGAGCACTGAGGCTGGAAATATTCAGAGTCAGTGTTTGCCATCCCTTGTCTTTGATGGGCAGTGCCTCTGAGTCTGAATATTTACAAATATTTTATAAGTTCTAATTCTTTCATTGTATCCAATTCATCTACTCGTTAAATGTTAATAAGCACTTCTAACACCTTTTATGCAATATCATCTGTTAGTAACTTACAAAATGTCAAAAAAGAAAAAAATGTATTATCTGGGGATTTTTTTGTTCAATTTGACTTGAAACAATATGTGATAATCAGTAATTAAAAAAATTTAGGTTCATTTCTAGTTGAAATCTCATTTTATAAAACTTTAGATGAATCTCGTGATGTTCTCTTTAACCAGACTTAATAAATATAATAGAAGCACTTCATGATCAAGGAATTTGTGCTGCATGCTATATAAACATTCAATTTGACAGTAGACTTATTCCTTACGAACATGTCTTCTTAATTTTTCAGACACCAGTATTACCAAAATCCATAGACACAGGTTACATAAGTTGCAAGCTTCATCCATACATTCCTGATCCTCTTAGGTGTTTTAAATGTTAAAGATATAGTCAATCTCATCAGGCATGTCAGAGTACAGATTTTATATGTAGAAAATATATACAATCTAGTCATGAGAATAATGCTTGTACTTCAGAAGTTTTCAATTGTCATAATTGTTCTGGTTCACATGCTGTATTTTCCAAATTTTGCCCTATATGGATCTTGGAGAAAGAAGTAATTGCAATCAAGATAAAACAAAATAATACTCTACTGGAGATAAGACATATATATTTAAAAACAAAACATCAAAGGTGGCATTTCTTACTTTTTTACTTTGCAAACAGAAGCTAAAATAAACATTTGATCAAAAAAGAGTAGTTTAACAATATCTTTCCCATTTTCAACTTTGTCATCTTCTACTTCTAATGGCACAAAAAAATCTACTTCAACTTCCAATAAATCTAAGACTGATACAAAAATCAAAATACTAAAGTCACGTGAAAAATCTTTTAAATAAACAATTGATATATCCTCTTCTGAAACAGATATGGAAATGGACTCTTCCTCTATTTCACAGACCATTTTAAAATGTAGAAAGATAAATGAAAAAATAATCAAATAAAACCTGCTCTAGATGACATTATTAATTTCATGAAACTATTGTGATTCTCAAAAAACGTTTTAGTTTTTTAATATTTATATATCTTGTTTTTCTGGCTTTCATAAATTATCCTTATTCTTCTGAGTCATTCAAGGTTCACAGTTAGTTCTTATCCAATATCCAATGATTTACTCAATTATTTAATTTTATTAAAGATTACTTGTGGTTTTCAGCACAGCTTATCCCATCTGAAGATGTTGCGTCAGTAAAACCAAATCAAACCCATAACCATATTTAATTAAAACAATCAACAGCACAGCAAATAGTGTTCATATGAAATATTTGTTATTAATGAAAACATAATTAATCAAACATAGATAATTGCTTCATAGATAATTAAGCTAGACACTTTGATCACTTTTGTCTTGTAAAAAAGGATAGAGATGGATCTCTTATTTTGTGATCTAGAGTGATCAGACTTTTGCACACACTATTGTGATTAGTTTTTAGTCATTGAAGAAGGCTGCTGAATTATTGTTTTAATCATTGCAATATCAGCATTGCATTTGATATAATGGCTTATCTAGTTATGGATTCCAATCTTGTGCTCTTTAATATGTATGTTGACTCTGCAAATGTTTTTAAAAATTTTTTGCATTCTATTATCTTTATTTCATCTAGTTTTGACTGCAGCTGCATTTATACTATTCATTATATTAACTCACACATTACATACAATGCCTAAGGTTTTTTTTAATCCATCAAATTTTATTTATCCTTTTCTGTTTTTCAAATTAATTTCATATTTAACACATATTTCTGATTGGAAACTGAATGAACTGAAATGCAGACTAAACTTTATCGATTTTGCTCTGCATTTAAATGTAGAAATGATTATTCCCTATCAACCCATTCAAAGTTCTTTTCATTTATTGCTACACTATGTAGCAGTAGTTGACAATCAGTGAAGTAATATTCATTGTTGTTTTTAATTTTTTATCACCTCAGGAAACTTAGCATTTTCATCCTCCAAATTTACATTGTACATAATTTCTGCAAGTGACATACATTTGATATTTTTATTCTTCTTGACATTGCATATTTTGTTTTCAAAAGTTTAATTCCAAATAGGAATTAATAATAACAGGAAATCTATAAAATAAGGTAGATTAACAAAAGATAACTAAGAAACAATTTCAATACTTTAAAATAGACTCTAACTTCTTTTATCATAGTTTTGTACCTTCATATTTTTCAAAACTAAATAATCTTTGTTATGAATAACTAATATCTTAACCTGTGAAAAATGTTCCATTATTTTATAATCAATGACATGTATCCAGGAGGATTATTTTGTAAATTCTGTATTTGTGCAGTGCAAAATGGGAAATCTGTAAAAGATCTTTATATCTGCACTACAAATATACATATAAAGATTAGAAATATTACACACATTTCTCATTTGTTTAGCAATGGTTAAGATCTAACCTAAAACCTTCTGCTTTAAATTTGAACACTATGCATAACACTTTAAAATACTGTTTAATTCTTTGTTTGCAATCACGATTTCACATCTCAGTACATTTACAGATGGCTTACCACCACATCATCGTGTTCCACTGCCAGCTCTTTCTCCAACGATGGAAATGGGGACAATAGTATCTTGGGAGAAGAAAGAAGGGGATCAGTTAAATGAAGGAGACCTTCTTGCTGAAATTGAAACGGATAAAGCTACTATGGGGTTTGAAACTCCTGAAGAAGGTTATCTTGCCAAGATTTTAGTACCTGCTGGTTCAAAAGATGTTCCTCTGGGTAAGCTTTTGTGTATCATTGTCACCAATGAAGCAGATATAGCTGCATTTAAAGATTTTGAAGATTCTGGAGCACCAGTAAAGCCTGCAACGCCAAAACCAGCATCTCCTGCTGCTCCAGCTTCTCCACCTCCAGCACCATCTCCTCCACAAGTATCTAGTCCTCCACAAATGTCATCTGCTCCTAGTCCTACTCCAAGTGATTCTCGAATATTTGCTAGTCCTTTAGCCAAGACACTTGCTAGAGAAAAAGGTCTTGATCTAACTGTAAGTATTTGGATAAAAAATTTTAAATATTTATGGAAAATGTATTTTTTAAAATTTTTTATGATTATAAATAGATAAAAAATAATTCAAATGAAAAAGTATTATATTGATATTAATTATATAATGATAATATTAAAAAATGTGTCTGTGTGATTTTTCTTAAATCATTTTATATACATATATATTTAATTTTTGTAATCATTTTTATGATAAGTTTTTCTTAATGAATTGGATACATATTTTCATTAATTATTATACAATTATTTTAATCATTTTCTTTTCCTATTATTTCTGTTAAAATTTGAATGTTTTTATTACACATTGTTGTGGTTTTTTTTTTTAAATGGGAAATAAAAGAAAATCTTTTAAGTCTACTTACTTTAACAACATTTAATCACTATTATTCAATATTAATATATTCAGTCCTCTGCATTGGATATCAAAAACCAAATGACTTGTCTATGGAATAAAAATTGG
Organism: Latrodectus hesperus; assembly: GCA_037975125.1. Classification (NCBI taxonomy): domain Eukaryota; kingdom Metazoa; phylum Arthropoda; class Arachnida; order Araneae; family Theridiidae; genus Latrodectus; species Latrodectus hesperus. Next base: position 40,175,975 of record CM075855.1, read on the forward strand.
TGTCTTTTTTTAAAAAAATTTATAATGCAGAAAATAAAATTTTAATTTAATTGTATTTTTTAAACAGTTTGAAAATTCTTTTAAAGGAATTTTAAAATTTAAATTATTTAAACAATTATATAAATTTCAAAATATTTTATTTTAATTTGTATAGTTGTTAATTATATATTTTAAATTTAATTATATATTTTGGTATTTTTATTTTTAAAATCATTAATATTATAGTTTGAGAAAATTAATAGAATTACTTATTCTTATTTATTTGCTTGTAAAGGCTCAATTTTTCATAGAAATGACATGATTAAGAAAAAGTGTGCCAATCATGATTTTACGATATGATTGGCACCCTTTTTTTTATATTGACTTTTCACTAAATTTATTGAAATAAAACTTAAATTAATGTTTTTCAACAAATTAAAAAAGATAATATTGTTTATGTAAAATAAATGTAGTTTTCAGTCTGAGTTATTAATAATTAATATTGAATAAGTTATAATATGAAGAATAACTTTTGCTTCAATGCACAAAATATTTTAAGACACTTCTACCCCTTTCAGATTTTCTTTAAACTTTCAAGAAACATTGAAACAAAAAGTAAGAAATTTTAATTTAAGTGTACTATCATTGAAACAGAAAATTAAAATAACTTATAAAATAATCAATGGCAGCACAATAAAATTTCTTTTTTTTAATTATAATTCTAAAGTAGGATTTTTCAAATTTCAGTCTGTGTTCTAGTTCTGTCCCTTAATACATACCTCAGGTAAAGCTATTTTTATCTTGTAATTTTAAATTAAAATCATATGTTTAGTGAAAAATCTGTATAAAATGATAACTTTCCTAGTCTCCTATTGTCCTGTTATTCAATCATATAATATTTTTATCTTTCAATAATTGTTCGAAACTCAAAAAATCACATTAGACTTATGTTCATCTAAGCTAATGTATTACAGTGTAACACGATTATTTTCTCTAACATCTATTTTATAAAATCTGGATATTGACAGTGATTTATTGTGTTTTTATATGATATTATCAAGCCAATCATTTCAGTTAATGATAGGCTTTAGAACTTTTGACTTATCCAGTTATTTTATACACAAAGTTTGTTGATGAAAGAACAATAGAGTGGTTAATAATTTTAAACCAACCATTTTTTCTATAGTTTTTTTAATGAAAGCTGTTATACTTTTTTTTTTACATCAACAGGGAAACCCTCTAAATTCTTTTCAGTGAAGACTTATTTGGCAATGAAATGCAATTTGGAAAATAAGTGCTATGATTATAGTGTGAGGGTTGTAAATGTCAAAAGAAGTCCTTCACACATTTCATAAATTTTATCTATATCTTCTATGAAAAATAATTTATTAGTACCAGAATCTTCAAATGACTCACTTAGGGCCAAAGAAAGCCACTCTAAATGTTGATTTTTGTCAAACAATCAAATTAATATATTTTTGCTATATCATATTCTTTTTTAGCCAAAGTGTGTGCAAATAATATTACATGAGTTAATTTTTCTTGGACATATTTTTCCTGCTGTTGCACTCATGCTCTCATTGATTTATGGAAAATAGCACAAAATGGAGCTTCTTGTTCAGCATTTACTTTTTTTTTAAAAAAAATTATTCAGATTCTAACCTATTTTTCTAATATTCATATTTTTATAATTACCAGCTATTAGATTATGAGTAGCTTTGAGAATGTTTAGTCTCATAATGACACTTCAGGTTGTATTCTACAAAGATTGATATTGTCTTATTGTAAACTGTATATATTATCTTATTATTTGACTTGATTAAATATTGATAGCTCCTTATTTTTAAATGTTCTTCAGTCACTATCTTTCATATTTATAAAATTCATTAGAATAACTTGGAATTTCAAATCAAATTAATGCATTTGTTGCTCCCAATTTAAAATCTGGAATTTTTCAATTTTCTATACTCTTTTTTGACCATGCCACATATTCTCAGAACTTATTGAAAAGTCTTCTTAAAAGTAATACTGATTAACATGTAGCCACACTAGTTAGTCTCCAAGTACAAATAATATAATAACCTATATATTTATCTCCAAGTACAAATAAAAAATTAAAACAATACAGATTCATTTCTTCTTGATTCCATGCTCCTGACTCATTATTAAAGTCCAAAATAAAATCAGGAGTCAAAGTTAAAATTATGTTATGTACCATGAACTTGGTAACAGAGGGATCATTTCAGACATTTGTTAAACAAGAAGGAATAAGATTATCTCACACCCCATGTAACAAAAATAATAAGAAATTTAAGTAAAATTTAGTTAAAAAATAAAATTCTTTTAAAAACATAATTTTAAAGTTGAAATTTTAAACTACTATTTTTGTACTGCCTGTATTTCTTGGTTTCCTTTGTTGATATCAATATATGCATGTTTTTTTTGTTAACATACTTGTTTATGCAATTTGTTGAAAAATTATATTCTAACTTGATTTATATTTAAAATTTTATTTGATAAGTTAAGTAATCAATAAATTTTTCATTCTATATAAAATATTTCTTTATAGAGTATTCAAGGTTCTGGTCCTGGTGGTCGTATAAGAGCTCAAGATTTAGATGGTGCTGTACCTCATGCAGCAGGAGCAATATCAGCTGGGATATCATCTGCCCAATATACTGATATACCAATGACTAATGTGAGACAGGTATTAACTATTTTTCTTCTTTTACATATCTGTTGGTGCAAACTATTTTTGAAACATAATAATTAAGTAATGAAGTTAAAAAATTATAAATATTTCTTTTTAAGGTTATAGCAAGAAGACTTTTGCAATCAAAGCAAACCATTCCTCATTACTACCTTTCAGTAGATGTTGTAATGGATAGAATTTTGCGGTAAGATTTAGTTTATTGCTTTTTAAAATCATAGTATTTTAAACTTTTGAAAAGTGATTGAATTTTACTATATTTTGATCTGAGTTAAATCAAAATATTTATTAAATCTTATGATTCAAATGTGAGGCATGGATACCATAAAAGTTAATAATATTTGCATGAATATATTTTTAGAATAAACATCAACATCATTTTTATTTTGCTGTACAAGCCTCATCCTTAGAACTTTGTTCTATTTCATTTGGACATAATATAATTAGTATTTAGTTAAAGCTTTTTTTAAGAATAAAGTTTAATTGTGTAACTCTTATTGCTAGCAAGTCTGTTTTTATTAAAGTAATTAGTAATTTGTGAAATACATATATTTTTAATAGTTAAAAAAATTCCCTTTTCTTCCTTTATTGATTCATAGTTATTTCCTTATTTTGATTCATAGACGCTCATGAAATAATATTTAAATTCTTAACAATTATTTTACCAGTTACACTTTATTCACATTACATGAATTACTATTCACAATATTTTGTCTATTAAAGGTGCATAGCTTTGATTTTTGAAAACTTTAATGATGAAATTAGTAAACAAATTAAATAAGCAAACAAAGATACAATTTATTATGCAAAAATTAATTGCACATGTGGAGATTTTGATCCCTATTTGCATCCAAAATAATGTCACATTAGATTTCTTAAAAGAATGCTGAATCAAAGCAAAATCAAAATAACTGAAGAATTTATTTAAAGTGGAAAAATATTTTCAGTCTACAATTCTTCACTGAATTTTAAATTTTCACTTTCTCTCTTCATATAATCTTGTAGCTGTATAAAATTCTAGGCAATATTATTATCATAGTCTTGTTATTTATGTTAATTTTTAAATCTCTCATTTTAAAAATTCTATCCAAATATTCTTTTATAAAAGATAAAAAGTAATTTATTATTTGAAAAAAATAGTGTGGAAAATATTTAGCAGTTTGAGAAATGTAACAAAATATATCAAGTTTTTAACTGTACAAAATGTATGAAACTATAAATTTAGAAGTATAGATATCTTTTTATTGAAACAAATTTTCTTTATTCTTAATTTATAAATTAAGTTTTCAAAAATACTAATATTTCTAATCTTTATTTTCCTGATCTCTTATTACAAAAAAGTTAAGGAACAATAATTTGATCAATATTGTTTCTTCTTCTAGAATGAAATTTGTTAGAATATTCTTAGTGTGATATTTGTTGTCATTCCTTTCTCTTCCTTCCCACTGTACCCACATCAGCAATCATTAAAGAGGTTTTTTATGTTTGCACACTCATATTTATTAACATTTTAGCACATTTATTAATATATTAGCACACACTTATTTATTAATATTCTTGCACACACACATATAATATGCTGTAAATACATACATATAATTAATACTATCTTATAATTCTTTTGTTGGGAACATAGTTATCACCTTCACCATTGACTGATCTTGGCCTTCTATTTCAAAAAACAAATTTCATTTTCAGGTGAAAGGGTAAAGGAGATGATGTCACCCAAGCATCACACCCCTATTTAAGATTGGAAATAGGTTCTTCTAATTAGAAGTTTTGCCTTGTGATATCATAAAACACTATTTACTTACAGTGCTGCAATGTAATAATAACAATGCGAAATAATACAAAAATTTTACCTATATAGCTTAATGAGAAATGCTTAAACAGCTTTCTTTATACTAAAACTCTTAAAACTTAAATGTGTAGCTGCAATATACAAATTATAAATGATAATTGTTTGAATAACATATCAAATTCAAAATGGATACTTGAATAACATCAAAGTTAATTGAAAATAAGATCAAATTTCACAAACATCATAGTAAAAATAAAATAAAGTTTAGCAAAAGCATAAAGATATGTTTTCAAATCTCAGTTGTATTCAACCTAAGCACTATATCGGCATCTGTCAGCTTTGAGTCTGGACATAGAGAAATGGATAAATCATCTCTTCAGAGCCAGTGCCCATCTCTGTAGTTTTGAAGACTATATAACACATTCTTGGAACAAAAGTAACTGAATTATGACCTGTAATTAATCCCACTGGTGCCCCAAAGATCCACATTTTGAACTTTTTCAAACTCCAAATGACTGCATATGCTTGTCTTTTAATTGTTGGCCAGAACTTCTGGGCTTTGGTCAGTTTCTGGCTTGCATAACTGATTTGAAAAATGTGGTTGCCACTCTATTTAGACAGACATGCACCAATGGTTCTTGAAGTTGCATCACACTGTATGAGGAATGGCAATCCAACAACAGGTGTATTGAGACTGACACTTCAACTAAATATCTTCTTTACTCATTAAATGCTCTGTCACATTCTTCAAACCAACTTAACTTATTAGGACTCTTCTTTCTTGTAAGTTCAGTTGTAAGACACACCTTTTCTGCAGAATTATGAATGTACCCATGATAATAATTACACAATCCTAGCACTTTCTTAAATTGTTGCTTTGTTTTAGATGTAAATAATTTTTTAACTGTCTCAACTTTGTCTAGGTCAGTCTGATGATCCAATAACATGTCCCAAATATTTAATATGAGATTTTGGGAGAATATATTTCATCAGACTCTCTGAAAAATTTTAATTTGGCAGTTCAAAAAAGATAGTCCGAAGGCAGGGCTAGGGAAAGAGAAGGGCTGACTCAAATGCTCCCCAAAACTGACACCGGGAATAGCTGTTGATGACTTAGTCAGGCATCAAAGGAGAATAAGCTACCTGGAGTTTCCAAGCAAAATACTTATTTTTCACTTTTGAGTTCAACTTTCTTTCATCAGCGCAAGAAAAACTAAATGCCTCTCAAATATTTAATAAATTGGATATTATTATTTGCCAATTTACTAAATATTTGAGAGATAATATTATATGCGATAATAAACCCTCAAAATTCATACTAACTTAAAATTTTATAATCAACATAAAAATATAATTACCTATTAGCTTCAATTTGTCTTGATTTTTTGACTATTGACCCATTTCTTGTTTTTTGTTGAGCTTTATTATGAGATACTATCGCGGCATTTCTATTCAAATACCTAATTCTTATATATATGTATATAATTCTCAAGTGACAAAAAAGTTGAATTGCTTTTTGATTTACAGTTAGAAAGGAAGACTCCATTTAATTTATTAATGTTGCAATAAAATTTACGTAACATTATGTCCATTTGTTTCATAGTTTCCAAGCTTTTGTTCGAATAGTAAGTATCCCAGCAGAAATGAAATGAATTCACTTGGAATGATTAGGCATCTCGACTGAATTTCTTGATATAGTTCCAATTGAATTATCTTTAATTTCAAAAGCAATATAACCTGCCACATAAACCATTGCTTCTTCTTCAAATGGAAATATATCACAATTTGGATTGGAAGAGGCAAGTTCATTTTCCCAAGATAATGATAAAGGATTAATTAAGAGTTCAAGAAAAGGCAAAACCGATTTTTTTCCATATACACGTAAACCAAAACATCCTCCTTGATTGCGTTTATAGTTTCTTTTTGAGTATCAAAGTATTTTTGCACTCCAAAAGCAGCATTTAAAGGCTTGTTACTGGAAAGTATTGGTATGGAACTGTTCATAATATGAAAAAATTATCGATTAATGAAAAAAATGCAGTCGCTTTAGTGTTTTCAGTGGAATGTATTATAGCTTTAGAAGTAGTTTCTCAAAATAGTCTTTGCAGGTGTAACCTTTTGTGTTTAATTTCCTTTAACAGTTAGGGCTTCAGTTTATGGCAAATTTTTATTTCCCTAACATCTTTATTCAATATCTCATATAAGATTCTAGAATTTATTACAGTACCGTCATGCAAAACTAAACCACTATCTAAAAAATGATTCCTCAATAACTTGATATAATGAGGCATATCAGCAAAAACCCATATCTTCCTTGAATCTTTTGAAGGATGAAGAAAAAAAACGATTTGTCAATAGTTCTTTCCAGTTCTTTCTCCGGTATGACACCCGCCAAGATCCGAAATTATTGCTCGCACTTGAACAAGTTCCTATCTATGTCTAAACCTATCTATGCTTTTATGATTTTCTTTTTTCTATAGATTCTTTCAAATCTATAATTCTAAGTTCTCATTCTATGTTCAAATTTAATACCTTAGCCACTACCATTAAATCTACCTTTTCAATCATTTTATATTAAACATGATTGTATCTTTAATATAACAGTTAAATAAGAATACTTTGTTAAATTATTCTATCCTCAACAAACTTACCTCATACAATTTTTCTACCACTATTATTTTTCATCATTTAGCAAACTAAAATACATAAATAATCATATTTTCTCAAATTATTCTACTTTCAACAAACCTTATTCATAAACTATTCTACCAATAATATTTTTCCACAATTAACAAATTAAATTATATATTTTTCATGCAGAATAATCAAATATTCCTTCCTCTATTAATCCTATGGTTCTGTAAGTGGAGCTTGTGATACTACTCCTTTCTCATTCTTCCCACTGTACACTGTGGCAATTATGAAAGTGGTACTTTAAGTTCACATACACACATTTATTAATCTTATAGTACACACATATAATAAATAGCTAAATATATAAACATATAATTAATATTTACAACTACTATTAATGGGAGCTGCAACCTTCTTCGTTACCTGCTGCTTACCATCTCTCTCAAAAAACAAACACCATTCCTAGGTTAGCAGGGAAGAAAGTTGACGTCACTCAAACATCATACTTTGGTTAAAATATTAATCTCTGCATCATTATTTTTTTGTGTATTTACAACATTTTTTCAAAATTCATAAACCATAATGTTTAAATGTATTTTAATTATTTTTTCGCTACTTCATATTGCTTTAAATTTATATTATTATTTTAAAACTTCTAGCTTAAGAACTGAACTGAATGAAATGCTTAGTAAAGAAGGTGTAAAATTATCTGTAAATGACTTTATTGTAAAAGCTGCAGCTTTAGCTTGCAAGAAAGTACCAGCAGTAAATTCTTCTTGGATGGAAACATTTATAAGACAGTGAGTTTTATTTAGAATTTTATATATGTATATATGTGTGTATGTATATGTACGAGGTATATCCAGAAAGTAAGTTCCGTTTGGTATTAATATTAAATTGTGTACAGATACAGAAAAATTATTTATTGCACAAAATTCTACAACTCTTAACTAATTTTCCACATAACTGCCGAAATTTTGCAGGCATTTGTCATAGCATGGCACAAGTTTTTGTATACCTTCTTCATAGAAGTTTGCCACCTGTGTCTTCAACCAGTTGTAAACAGTTTCTTTCATCTCTTCGTCATTGTTGAAGTGTTGACCGCCAAGGAAAGACTTGAGATGTAAGAACAGATGAAAGTCGCTAGGAGCAGGTCAGGACTGTACAGAGGATGGTCAAACATGTCCCAGCCAAATCCCTGTAGGAGGTTTTTCGTCACATTTGCAGTGTGTGGTCGTGCATTGTCGTGAAGAAAGATGGACGCCCACTTCGTTCTTCATCGTGCACTTCACTATGTACTTCATTGAACTGTCGGACCCATCTTCTTGCCATAGAATCACTCATCGCATTTTGTCCATAAACTTCGCAAATTTGCCGATAAATTTCAATTGGTTTCACTTTCCTAGCATTCAGAAAACGATTCACAGATCTGATTTCACAAGCGGCGGGTTTTTCAATAAACCCAACATTGTAAACAAGCACAACAAAGCGTACGTGGCTGACAGCGCACGTTTCTTATCCTTGATACAGAGCGTCTAACGCGCATGTGCGGAACTGCGATCACAGCGCTGCAGCAGAGATAAATTTAAACAGAACTTATTTTCTGGATATACCTCGTATATATATATATATATATATATATATATATATATATATATATATATATATATATATATATATATATATATATATATATATATATATATATATATATATATATATATATATATATATATATATATATATATATATATATATATATATATATATATATATATATATATATATATATATATATATATATATATATATATATATATATATATGTATATATATATATATATATATATATATATATATATATATGTATATATATATATATATATGTATATATATATATGTATATGTATATATATATATATATATATATATATATATATATATATATATATATATATATATATATATATGTATATATATATGTATATATATATATATATATATATATATATATATATATATATATATATATATATATATATATATATATATATATATATATATATATATATATATATATATATATATATATATATGTATATATATATATATATATATATATATATATGTATATATGTATATATATATGTATATATATATATATATATATATATATATATATATATATATATATATATATATATATATATATATATATATATATATATATATATATATATATATATATATATATATATATATATATATATATATATATATATATATATATATATATATATATATGTATATATATATGTATATATATATATATATATATATATATATATATATATATATATATATATATATATATATATATATATATGTATATATATATATATATATATATATATATATATATATATATATATATATATATATATATATATATATATATATATATATATATATATATATATATATATATATATATATATATATATATATATATATATATATATATATGTATTTGTGTATACGAGGGTTACTCTGAAATTTATGAGATACGCACAGACGAGAATTTACAAAATAAAAATAACGGTTTAATTTTAAAGTACAAAGTATTTTAACATAGATGACGATTTTTTACTGACTTCAAATTGTTTAGTGTGGAATAAATTTTAAGCAGAAGAGAAAATGAACTTGACGCAAGAACATTTTCGCGCAATGATTTTCTACGATTTCAAAGCAGGATTAAATCAAGAAGAATGCGTTCAACGGTTGCAATTAGCATTTGGTGATGAATCTCCAGCTCGTGCTACTGTATTCAGATGGTTTAGAGAATTTAGAAGAGGTCGCAATTTTCTTAAGGATGAAGAACACACAGGAAGGCCGCCGTCGGCAGTAATCCTGGATAATGTGTCTACCATGCGAAAAATGTTAATGAATGATAATTGCTGTACCTATCAAATGATACAGAAGGAACTTAACTTTGGATGCAGCCATACACAAAATCATTCATGAAGAATTACATATGAAAAAAGTAGTTTGCCATTGGGTTCCCCATAATCTAACTGAGCATCAAAAAGAGGAGCGTGTCAGAATCAGTAAAGAAACTCTTAATATGCTGAATGATGGTGGCCACCGCATCATTTCTAAAATTGTAACAGGTGATGAAATGTACATACCGTTTTTTGACGTTCCAACACATCAAGAAAGCAAAGTATGGGTCTTTGAAGATGATCCCACGCCGACAATGATGAAAAAACAACACGCACTGAAAAAGTGATGTATGCCGTTTTCTTCAGAAGTACGGGATTGGTCAAAGCCATCAAGTTGGAAGGACAGAAGACAGTAACAGCAAACTGGTATACCACTAAATGTCTTCCAGAAATTATACAAGAACAGAATGTTAGGGGACTAATGCTTCACCATGACAATGCATCTTCACATACAGCCTGATTAACAGTTGAGTTTTTTAAACAAAAACAAATTAAAGTGTTCGAACATCCGCCGTATTCACCTAATCTAGCTATGTGCGACTTTTGATTATTCTTTAATCTAAAAAAGAACTTATGTGGATGTCGTTTTCATTCAGAAGAAGAGATTGATGTGACTATAAATGCATTTTTTTCATCTATTCAAAGAAATGAATGGCTTGAGGCATTTAATCTGTGGAAAATTTGTCTTTAAAAGTGCATTGATGCTGGAGGAGACTACTTTGAACATACCTAAAATTTTGTAAGTATAACTTGTTGTATCTTAAACATTTCAGAGTGACCCTCGTATGTATATGTCTATATATGTATGTATATGTATATATATATATGTATGTATATGTATATATATGTATATATATGTATATGCAATTTAGAAAATCTTTTATAATAAAATTTTGTATTTTACTCTTATATATTTTGCAGTTATGTCTTCGAAATTTGTTTATTTGTCTTATTTGTTTTATATTGCATTTATATAATTTACTATAGATGTATTTATATAAATATAATAATTCCAAGAAGGTAGCTGTATGATTAGCGCTCTAGACTTTATTCAAAATTGCATGGTTTTGAATTTCACTTCGGATTTGGATGTTTATTGTGGTCTAGAATCTACTTTAAACTGTAGGTCCTTATTTAGAGCCTTCAGGTCAAAAAATGACTGTTGAGTGACAAACAAACTAACCTAAATGTCCTCTCTCTTCTCTTCATTGACTTTACAGCCCAGGATGGGCCTTAGCTTGTCGCATAAAATCTTTCCAAACAACTCAATCTCCAGTCTTCCTCTTCCAGTTGTTTATCTTCAAACATTTTAGGTCCTTCAGCACATCATTCAGCCATTTTCTCTTTGTCTGCACACTGGCTTCCAGTGTAAGAATTTTGACTCCTAATTACCAGTTTGTCTCTTGGTGTTGCTGAGACTTCATAAATATTGTGCCTTAATATATATCACTATGTCTTTCGTTGGGATGACTACTTTTAAATATCCTATTAATTCTTATTCTCTATAGATTACTATGTACTTAAATTGGACTGTATATCTTTCTCAATATTTTATAATCAAATATTCTTAAGTTATTGCTATCTTATTGTCATGATCAAAGTCTCATAATGTGTGCTGGATAACTGTTTTGCATATCTTTAATTTGATTACTTTATTGACATGTATTTCTATTGCATGTCTAAATTGATCTTGAAATGCATATCTAAATTGATATATACAGTCAGTCACAAAAGTCTATGTACATACTCTGATTTTCATATATTTTGCACATAACTCATAATTTCAAAAATTCAATTTTATTTTTACAATTATTTCTCATAATAACTCAGAATAAATAAAGAAAATTATCAACTTATTTGTTAAAATGTAATGAAAATAACAAAGGTCTCAAATTATGTGGTCACGAAAGTCTACATACAGAGAAAGGAAACTCATATTTTTGGAAATAAACAAAAATAAAAACCATTAATACTTGGTAGGCCCTCCTTTTGAAGCAATGACTGCACGCATTCGGATTCACCAGGTTCTTTGTTGTTTCAGGTGAAATTTGGGACCAAGCTCGCTGCATAGCCTTCTTTAAGGTTTTGAAGCTGGTAATGGGTTGTTGTTGTATTTTTCTGTTGACTTCCTCCCAAATGTGTTCGATAGGGTTAAGGTCTGGAAACTGTGGTGGTGAATGCAACTGTTTGGGCGTCTTGTAGAGGAGCCATTCCTTCACAATCTTTGCTGTGTGCTTAGAATCATTGTCTTGTTGGAAGACAAAGTTGCTTCGAAGTCCCAATTTTCTGACTGATTCATGTAGGTTGCCTTGCAAAATCTTCATGTATCCAAAACGATTCATAGTAACCTCGATGAAAACCAGATTGTCAACTCCAGCTGCTGCCATGGCACCTCAAAACATCATACTGCCTCCACCGTGTTTTACGGTGGAAGTCAAAATCTCAGGGTTCATTTTTGTATTTTTTTTTCCTGCAAACTTTTCTGCGGCCATAACTTCCAAAAATGCTGAACTTGCTCTCATCGGTCAACAAAACTGTTTTCCAAAACTCAAAATCCTTGTCAATATGTGCAGAAGCAAAGGCAAGTCTTTTCTTTCGGTTTACAGATGATATTAATGGTTTCCTTCTGGGAACTCTGCCATTGTAGCCGCCTGATCAAAGAATTCTACGAACATTTTTTGGGTGTACCTGCTTTCCAGTTTCTGTTGCAATTTGATCTGCTTATTTTGGGTACTAATTTTTGGATTTTTTTTCACTTTTCTTACTATGGCTCTGGCTTCTCGATCATTGAGCTTCCTTGGACAACCACATCAAATTTCTGTAGATTGTTTGCACAGTCGACAGACTTTTGTTTACAATTTTGGCAATTTCAGAGTAAAATTTCTTTTCGCATTTCAATTTTACTACCAAATTTCTAAGTTCTAAGTAACTAAGGAAAATACTAATGATCAAATAACTACAAAGGTGTCACCTCAAACTTAAGTAACCTTCAATAAAACTTCATATGTAAATTTTCTCTTCTCAACCAATCGTGTGTATGCAGACTTTTGTGACGTGTTAATTTTTTACATATTCACAAAATTTTCCAGTAGATGATAGTTTGAAACATTTTTAATTGTATAAATCACAGTTTTTAGTGAAAAAGGAAGTATTTATTGGATTTTGCAAATTGAAATATAACTCGGTTTTGAAATGTACCCTTTTTTAAGGTTGTATGTAGACTTTTGTGACTGACTGTATTTCTTAAAAGATATTGATACAAAAAAAGCATTTGTTCCCCTTTACAATTCTTCAATTAATCTCTTCTCAAGTTGTATTTGAAATGCTAATAATTAATCCTAAATATGTAAAATTATTAACAGTTTCAAATCGAATTTAGTCTTCTCCATACATTTTGTTTTAGTTTCTAAAAAGTGAGAGATTAACATCTCTTGCAGATTCTTTTAATTTTCTTACCATTTCAACCACTGCATGCCAGCTTCTGCTCAAAAATCACATTCACATCAGCGAATGCATAAATTTGAGTTTTTTTTACTGGAAATTGAACTTCTAAGATCCAACTTTCGGGTGCATCTTTGATAATTAAATTAAACAATGAAAGGGATAGTACAAACACCTGCACTTGTTTCAAAAACTCCCGACAATTCGTTTTAAATCAAAATGTTTGCTTGAGGGTCTTTCAGAGTAATTTCGATTAGTTTAACAAATTTTGTTGGTATATTTAACTCGACTAAAATTCCAACCATTTTGACAATATCCACCTTTTCAAATGCCTGTTTGAAATCTAAAAATAAAGTAAGCTGATCAGTATTATATTCATTGAACATCTCAAAAATATTTTCCACTATGTATTTGGTTGATAGTTGAGCAATTTGACCTAAAACCACATTGATAAATTACCAATAATTTGTTCTTCTATAAGCATAAGTTTCCTGTAGAATAAGCAAACAAAAATTTTGTAGGTGACATTTAATATTGAAATATCTCTGTAGGTACCACAGTCCATCTTGGCACCCTTTTTATATATCGAGACAATAATTTCTTAGTACCATCCTACTGGTATTTTCTCCATTTTCCAAATATGGGTAGACAATTTAAAAATTTTGTAACTGTTTTGCTTCTATATGTTTTATAAATTCAGCTCTAATCTTGTTCGTTCTTATGACTTTATTATTTTTCATTTTTTGAATAATTAGTTTTATCTCTTCAAAAAATGGTCCTGGAATTTCTTTCTGATGAGCATTTTCAAAGTTATTATTCTATTGTCCAGCTTGAGCAGTCTGGAAGTAATCCTTCAATATATCTCTGCACTTGGTAAGTCTGCAATGATTTTCCCATCAGCTCCTTTGCAGTTGAGAAGGTGCAGTTGGAACTCATTTACAAACCCTTTAGTTTCTCTATAAAATTTTCTGGATTCATTATCCCGTTACTTTTAGTAAATAGTTCAATCTTATTATTTAGAAATGCTTATTTCCTCTTTCTACATACCTTATTTGCAATACTTAGTTTATATTCATAACCCTCTTTACTTGTTTTGCTGTAATTTTGAAGCATTTTTCTTCTAGCAATGTTTTCTATGTCTGTAGCCCTTTTACACTCTTCATCAACCCATTCTTAAATTTATCTTCCATCTCTTTTCAACACTTAGAAAATTCCACTTAGTCTCAATATTTACATTTAGGTTTGAGTTCAATATTCTTTCTTCAATTTTAGACTTGTATTACTGATTTGTTTGATTGTTGTGTAATTTTTCTATTGAAAATCTGTTTTTATCTGACAGAACTCTTGACCATAGGTATTCTGTGTCAAAATCTAGCCACCACCAGAAAATGGTCGGATTCGCAATTAACTTCTCTAGAAACTCTAACATCTTTGATTGAAGTAGCCAATCATTTGAAATCAAAACATGGTCAATTTGACTGCAGTTAGTTATTTCTGGTATAATCCATGTCTCTTTGTGAATTGTCCTATGGGCAAAGCATGTACTCCTGACTTTCATTTGTTCATCATATGCATCTGAATCACAAATCCTTCTTTTTTGTTGGTACCTTTGTGCATACTTTGTTTTCCATTAAGATCTTTAAAAATAACTTCTTGGCCAATCTGAGCATTCATACCTCCAATATAATAACAGTCTTTTCTACTGGTAGAATTGATAGCCAGTTGAATCTCTTCATTAAATTGTTACTTTATCAACTCATGTGAGTCATTTGTAGGAGCATAAATATTGATCAATATAATATTGTAAAAACCTCCCTTGTTCTTGAATTTACATATTCTTTCAATGATTGATATAAAACCCAGAATTGATCTAGAAGTTGTTTTTTTATATATATATATTTACTATAAAGCTGACATCGTTACAACTTTCTCAAGTCCACTGTATTAGAGATTAAATTTTTTTTCTTAATGGTACCACTATTTTTCCATCTAATTTCTTGTTGTGCAGCGAATTTTATTTTATGATGCATTTGCTGTTCTGCCATTCCTATCACTTTTGTAGGTGACAACATTGATTGTATATTCCAAGCTCCAATCATTTTATAATAACCATATTTATAATAAAGGAATTTTAGATACTTTATATTTCACAATTTTTAATTTTTTTAAATTAATTAGTCAAATGAATTTTTAAAGTTTTTTTATTATTTTTAATTAATATTTTGAGTTAGGTTTATACTTTTTTCCCGAGCTGGCAGCCGAATGGTTAGCGCTCTTGCCTTCAGTTCAACAGTTTGTGGGTTCGAGTCCCACCTTGGGCATGTATTTTTATAGTGATTCGGAATCCACTTTAAACTGTAGGTCCCGGTCTAATTAGCCCTCGTGTGCAAAAAATGACCTTTGAGTGACAAACAAACAATTATAATTTTTTTATAATCTTGTATTCAGAAGGTAATAACAAATCATATTTCAAAGAATTATTGTAGGTTTTAAATTTTAATATTGAGGAAAAATAAAGTTATATTATTTTTTTCAAAGTTTATCAATTTTTAATTCAATTATTTTATAACATTAAAGTACTTTTATACATTAATATAGCATTATTTTAAAATTATGTTTTAATTTTTAAACTGGTAATAGTCACCAAATTATTTTATTCCTATCTTTATTTCAAAGGTATAATTCTGTTGATGTAAGTGTAGCTGTAAGCACTGATGGAGGCCTCATCACACCTATTGTATTTAATGCAGATGCCAAGGTATTGTTAGTTTTGTATATAAATTAAATTGGTTAAATTTCTCAATTATTTTGTAGTTCTTTCCATTTGATTATTAATTAATGAGTTAAATTATACTATTTAAATCAAGCTATATAGTTTTATATGATATATAAAAATTTTCATATGATAAATTTAATGGTAAAATTGTTTCCCTTATGATGGAATTTTGTACTACATATATAAAATCCCGTCAAGCAGAAAAGGAAAATAATGCCCAACAATTATTGTTGGTGATAAATCACCAACCGTAGAAAACTATTCTCGAGTTTCTTTTTATTATTAATTATTCTTTTTTAGATTTTTTTATTTAAATAGCATTTTTATTATTGTTAAAATTATAAATTTAAATTACATTTATCTTCAGTTATTTTTGAAAATAAATTGTATGTTCTAAAGTATTAGTTTCAACATATTTTAAAAAATTGACTTTTTTGAAGTTTTTATCAATATGCATTGGAGTACAATATAAAACTTGGTGTCAACTTGGCAGAATTTGTGCCAACTTTCATGGGATTTCACACATACACATTTTGTTTATTATTTGGTATAAATTCCAAAATTTATGTATAATTTTTTTTTTCATTGAGAATCAAACAACTTTATTTTAGTGCCTTAGTAATTCTGAGTTCTATAGCAAAATTCTTAATATCACTTAATTTTAAATAAGTGATAGATTTTTAAATGGAAGTGTTTATATTTTTAAGACAAATTAAATTTATTTTTAGGGATTGTCTGATATAAGCTCTGATACCAAAAGACTTGCTAATAAAGCTAGGGAAGGTAAATTACGTCCTGAAGAATTCCAGGTTTGTCATTTCTCAAACAATTTTTAACTGATATATATTTTTATCTAACAATAAACACTTTCTTAATAACATTTTATTCTTTTAGTAAGATTATTTTATTTATATTCTTTAGTTAAGTATACAAAATATAATTTTGAAATTAATTATTTAAAATCAATTTTAAAAAAACTTGTTAAAAATCAAATTTAATGTAATTTTATATGCTAATCAAGCAGCAAGTAATAAAGCCTAAAACTCATGAGAATTCTTATTGAAGTCTTACAGTGGCTTATAATAAGACAGCCCTCTTCAGAGTGAAAGGTCCTATTTTCATACCCAATTACAGTTGAGTAATGGACTTCTGCAAGCATGGCTGTCAAGGTGAATGCTTAGGAATTTTTTCAGATTTCCTCCCTTGTGACTAGTGAATTTGATCACTTCTCTGAAATGTTTCCTCAGATTTTAATTATGTAGATATTAAAGTGCTTTACAAGAACAACCTTGGGTTATTAAGGCTGTCCTCTACACAGTGTCATAATTTGTATTTAATTTAAATTTTTTCAATAAACTTTTGATTAGAAAGTTTTATGAAATTATGTATTGTATTTTAATTAACAAAAAATTCATATTTATATAAATTATATTGCTTAAAACATAATTGTCGAGCACATGGTTTAATTGAATTCAAATTTTTTATAATGTTACAAATTGAACTAACAAATCAAATTGAGGAAAAATGTTAAAAATGCACCTTTTGTAAATATTTTTATTTCCACACTCATGTATTTGGATTTATTTTTATTCAATTTTATATGTATTTTGTGCATATTATTTATGTATATTCTTATTAACATTTATGAAATTCCCAAATTGACTTTTCAATTTATTATTTTTGTAGGGTATGAGTCACAATTACTAGTTATTTTATTCCACAATTTTTAATAAAAAAATATTCATTTGATGTCTTTACTCATCACTCTAGATTGACTGTTCTCATAGCAAAAGCTTAAAATTCATTACATATATAAAGCTTTGCTACACATATCTTCATGTGCTTATTCATTCAATAAACTTTTCAGTTCCATTTAACATATAGCCTCAATTATTTATCAATTGCAATAAAATTATAAGAAATAACATACTTCTCAAAGTCTGAAGGAAAGACATTTCTGAATATCACATTAGATGTTTCTGATTTTGCCCATATTTAGCAAATGTTGGCCAACTATTGCTAATGATACCATAGCTTGTTGAGTAATTAGTAAACAAGTATCAATTTTAGTTTCAATTTAACAATATGTGGTATTGTTCATATCACCAACTTTTATATAATTTAAAGATTTTTTTTTATGCCACAGATATTTTGTTCATATTTACAAATAATCTCATCATATTAGTCTAAATTTGATAAAGTCACCATTGTGCTTTGCTGATTTTTGCACTATTAAATTTACAACTCTGGAGAACATCTGGATCAATACTGTTTTATATTTAGGGGTGTCATGCAATATAAGTTAATTTCACTTTTGAAAGGATTTTATAATTTTATTTTTTATTGAAATAAGCATCTAATTCAGCAATGTGAGTTGTAACCCTCTAATTAATCTGCATTAAAGTAGATGTTTCAAAACATCAGGCAACAATAGCAATTTCATTGGGTTTTTTAAAAAGGATTATTTTTAAGAGGAATAATTTTTTTTTTAATATTTTTTTCAATGAAACAAATTTTTAAGGATCTTGAATTCTACTTTATTAAAGATAAGTTTTTTACCTAATAAAAGGTAAGGTTTTATGTTAATCACTTATTTTACAATAAAATTTATGAGTTATAAGCTTCTTTTTTCTTAGTATTGTAAATTAAACTAAATTTAATTCATTTCTCAATCCCTTTTTAATTATAAACTATTTAAAATATTAACTAAGTTACCTTTCTTATTATTCTAATTTAGAATTCTAAATAAATTTTTTGTATTTTAATAATTTTATTACAGGGTGGAACATTTACAATATCTAATTTAGGAATGTTTGGAATAAAAAATTTCTCTGCTGTCATAAATCCTCCGCAAGTTAGTTAAGCATGATATTTTATCTTTTTCTTTTATTCATGACTTTATTTCTTTGCTGTAATTAATTTTTATATTTTAGTCTTGCATACTTGCTGTTGGAGGAACTGAAAATACACTAATTCCTGATGATACAAGAGAAGAAGGGTAATTTCTGTTACTTATATTTAGTATGTTAATTGGTAGTGTGTTCAAAATTTTCAGTATTATTCTATTATGAACTTTGTAACTATTCTTTATATTCTTAATGATAAATGTTTTACCATTTATTAATTAACTATATTATATAAAAAATATTTTTAAATAAAAGTATGGAGAACAAATTTATTAATTATTTAAAAATCATTTGAGTAAGGAAGATAAATTAAACTTTCTAATATGGATCAGAGAGTCTAAAATAATTAATAATATATATGAAAAATAAAATAAATAAAAAAGTTTACTTTAGTAAAATCTTTATTGAAATGGAAGAAAATGGTCTCTGAATTAACTAAAATTCCTTGTACTCTTAAGAAAAATACCATTATTTTATTGAGTGGTATGTTTTTGAAAACAATTTAAAAATAGTCAAAGCTTTATTAAAAAGTTCTTTAAATTTATGATTAGGATCATATTTTATTATTTTTTATTGTATCTGAATTTTTTTAAAATTTCTACAAACTGTTGATAGTTAGAGTAATTACATAATATTTTATGCCTGTGAGAAAGTAAATACTAGTATCTGAAATGTAAAATGATGAAAATAAGTTCACAACTATTTTAAACTATATATATGACACATCATTTATTTTTATAATGGATTTGCATCATTCACTGATTTTTATTTAAATCTTTAGAAAAGAAATGCAATAATTTGAAGAAAATATCTTTTAAAGGCTTCTAGACACAGTAAAAAATTATCAATTGTAAAATTTAAAATGTAATTTGGACTGCAGTTTATATATTGCAATGATTGAGATAATAGAAAATAACATAATTGCATACATAGATTATTCGTTTGCTTGCATTTCAAAGCAAAACTTGGATATAATTTTTAATCTCTAGGGTCAAATAATGACCTTGATAAATTTTCTAATCTAATATTAATTAAATGCCAATAAAGAAAAAAATCCACAAAGATAGATATAATATAGAGAGTAGATAAGATATAATAAGATATTGATTGCTGCATATGATGGATAGGTTATTTGATAGGAACTTAATTTTGAACTTCTTGTTGTTAGAAAGGAATTTAAATTTGAACTATTCTAAAGATAGTCTTTGGATCTACATTTTTAAAGCATACTTTTATATCATATACTTAAAAAATAAATTGTCTGTATAATAGCTCTCTTGTTGCAAAATTGTAACTTTGAATTCCTGTTTAATTCTTTAAAAAGATAAATTTTATGCATTTATATCTTCGTTTATGGTCAGCATATTTATAAAATTTCCCTGAGAATAGCTGTAACCAAAATTTATTTTCTTTAGCAGCAAGATCTTGTTTAACCCCTTAAAGCTCATGCAATTTTTAAGAAAACAGTCTGAAAAGTGCCTAGTTTTTTATTCAAGAAAATTTGAATAGTACTGACATGTAGTTTAAAAAAAACTGTCTCCAATTATATTAAATATAGTGTAGTATTGCCATCTGGTGTGTAAAATGAGATAAATATTTTTCTGAGCATAGGAAATATTGTTCTAATCTTTATTACTTTTGAAACCAGTAGCTTAGTAATATCACAGGCACAAGAAATATGGAACAAAAGCTCATCGTGTGATTTTGACAGGAATGAGAAGGAAGGGGTTAAACTGTGTATTTTATCATTTTTATGATATTTATCTCCAATTCATAACAATGTAAAGTACTTAATTTTTAAAAATGTGGTTTTACATAAAGTAAATGAAATTTTTTCCACATATGAAAAAATAATAATTTCATTGAATGTATTGTTAATGTTACATGTATTTGTTATTTTCTGTATAATTATAATTTATTGTTAATTTTAGTTTCCGTGCAGCCAAAGTAATGAGTGTAACTCTAAGTTGTGATCATCGAGTTGTTGATGGAGCTGTAGGAGCACAATGGTTATCACATTTTAAGAAACTATTAGAACACCCTGAAACCATGTTATTATAAAAAATATACTTTTTTTATAAGTGCAGAAATGGCTCCCAATGAATCAAATTGATATTGTCCATTTAAAGTACTTTTCAGTTTCTTTATGAATTTGTATCATAGAGATTTTGTATATAACTTCATTATATTCATAATAAATAAAATTTGCCTTGATCAATTATAATTTATTAGAACCTTGAATATAAATTTGTACATTGTCTGCAAATAAATGTTTTTATTTGATTTTGTCTTTGTATTTAAAAATTATATAATTCGATCTTGAATTTTCTTATTTGTGCATTGATTGTTTACACAAATGTTTAGCCCCTTATGTTTTCGGATTTCCTGGCTGTTTATGATATAAGTAGAATTGATCTAGTATAGGAATTGGACCATCTAAGATTAGTAACAACACAAATGTTTCTTTAATAAGTAATTAAGTTAAGAAATATCAAAATTTTAAATTTTGATATTTCTTAACTTAATTACTTATTAAAGAAACATTTGTGTTGTTACTAATCTTAGATGGTCCTGTACATAATTTTTGTTAAATTAACCTGCGACATGTGTGGATTTCAGAACGTAGAAAAATTGTAATCTAAACAATAAGAAAATTTCTATGCTAAATGTTTCTCAATGTGGATAGTTCAGATATGTTTTGTAACATAACAAGTTATTCTGTAAATCATCAAGTTTATATCAGTTAACTTGAAAGTGGTATGTATTACATCAGTTGGACAATATACATCTGAAGAATATCTGAAATAGAAAATTTTATTGAATAGTATTTTAAATGCTATCTGTAGTCAATTAAAAAAAAAGATAATAGTTATTAAAAATATGTTTTCTTTAAATTAGAACAACAATTTTGAATTGAATATAATTTATAATTATAAAAATGTTTGCTTAGTTTAAATCTTTAAAAAATAATGTATAGGGTTAGCCATGATATTTTTTTGATTTATAACATAAGTCTTCTAATATTATTTGCAATAATTTTTCAGAGCTTGCTAAACATGTATAAAATATTAAGCTTAACAAGCATAATCGCCTTTTCGCATACTTTTTTTTACGAATACATACTTTTATAGCCATTACTACCATATATATTCTGTGGTTTAAGAGTAATCATTAGTAGTAAAAAAAATCCCCTTAGGGACTCATAAAATTTTAGATATGTATTTTTATAACTATGACATAATAACAGAAATACATTAAAATTTATTTGGATACACTTTTAAACAATAGTTCCTTTCTCCAAAAAGCACCAGAACGCTTTGATTTGCAAGAAAAAGAAGTAAACATGTAAATGTTAGCAAGATGATTTAACTGAATTACTCTGTAAAGCTTTTCATAAAGAGTATTAAATATGAACAGGTAAGATTTCTATTCTATAATTTTTAGATTCTGTGTTCTTAATTTAAGAAAGTTAACCTTTATATGAATACTGCATTATCTGTTTATACTAGAAATAAATAATTTGTGTCTCCAGTGCTTAGAGAGAATTTTCAATTAGAAAAATCAGCACTTACTAAAAAATTATAACTTTTCTGCATCTTTTATTTTAAGAAAAACTATCATGTGTTCATACATTTTTCTTAGCATTTTATTTATATTACAAAAAAATGATTGTATAGAAATAGAGGATGCTCATACTTTTTTGAATCAATTTTTTACATGAAATTAAATATTATATTTTTTAAATCAAGTGCTATCAAATTGTTATAGGGCTTAATTATTGTCTGCAGCATTAAAAATATTCTTTGCTTTAAAATGTCGCTGAAAAATAAACAATGGATCAAAGGATATATTTTTGTGCTATCGGAAGAGATATACTTCAGTTATTAAAAAAAGATCATGGGAAAATCATGTTTTTAATATTTTCACACGTAAAATAAGTGGCACAATTTATATGGAAAGAAACATCAAAGTTTACATTTGATTGAGAAATAGGCAAAATAGGTAAACCCCCATGTACATGAACCTGAAATTAATGTACATGAACCTCTTATTAAATTTAAAATCACATTTCATGTTTTAATGGAAAATCCTATTACACAAAGAACTACAGCAAAATCTTTAAATATCTGTGAACTATGAACAAAATTATAAAATTCAATTTAAAGTTAATCAAAGGTTGTTGTATGAAAATTATTTGACTGATGAAAAATGGAAATATGTAGTTATAATTGATGAAGTTTGGATATATTTATCTGACTACAATGAAAAAGAAAAGAAAAAACTTAATAGGTTAATTTAGAGAAAACAAGGAAAATTTTCTAAAGATTTTATATTTACAACTGGATTTTCTTATAACTGAAGTAGAAAAAATCTCAAAATTAATTTAGATTACTATCAGAAGTATGTTTTAACACTTTTTTTAAAGAAATTCTGTTCTTTTATCCAATCTTCGCTGTGTTAAGTTCCATCAGGATAAGGATATCGCTAAATCTACTGCTCTACTTTTTGTAAAAATGAAACTAAAATTGAAGATATTCCATTTAAATGCATGCATCTTACACAAATCTCCTGATGTTTCATCTATGAATTACTGTGCAATAGGACTTTTAAACAAGCTCATTATAAACAGCATCCCAAAACATTAGATGGACTCTGAACAATTATGAAAGAGGAGTGAAATATCAGCCTTGATGTTTAAAGAAAATGACTTTTATCTTGGAAATCAAGATGTAATGTGATAGTTTAGAGAAAGGGCAATCAGAACACATACAATTAAATAAATATTTTCTAATATCTTCGCAAAATCATTACAAAAATTTGATCATCCTCTGTTAATTGTTTTGTTTCCATTCATATATATGAATATAATACGAATCATTTATAAAAATCTACAAGAATTAGAATACAAAAAAATAAATAAACAAATATTTTATTTTTTCCAAAGTTATATATATATATATATATATACATTTATTATTGTATTTTTTTAACATGTTTTAATGACAAAAAATATTTTTTATGTAGTTGTCATATTGCATGCATTTTAATCATTTTCCACTCAAATGTAAATGTAAAAATTATGTGCTAATATAAAAATATTACTATTATTAACACATTTAATACATTTTTTTGGAAAATTTTAATTATTAATAAAACTATACTAAAAGTATAATTTGGGTTCACACACACAAAAAACAAATAATAAATAAAATAAATAATTGTGCATTTAAAATAAAATATTCAAAACATGAAATTTTCTCACGTAAAACCACATTATAGATACAAAAATTTAGTATTCATGTAAAAAATATTTTTCTTTAGAATATTCTCAAAGAATATATAATTCATACTTTTTATATGAATAATTCAATAAATAAATTTGATGTATTACAAAATACATACCACATATATCAAATTTATTGATACAGTTATTGGGAAATGTTTACCTAATATTTAAATAAACTTTAAAATTCTAATATTATATTGCTTTATCATGCATAAAAAATTACGTGGGCACAATATCTATAATTCCTTTTAATTTCACAAGCAATAAGCTCACGCCATGTTTTTATTCTTTTATTCTTTTTTTTTTTTTTTTTAAAAATTACAATCTTTTGCAATGAAAACATGAATAAAAAATTACCAATTAAAAATTTCTGTACATCAACTATAACTAAAAGAATTTAATCTGAAATAGTTAATTATTTAAATATATCAAAAACGCCTATAAAATTTAACCAATTATTTTTACTCAATAATTCACATTTAACTTGAATGGTCAAAAGATTTTTGCAGTAAAAATACAATTATTAATTATTATTGATACAGCTAATATATAAAATCCAAATGTTAATTGAAATATAAAACAATATTGTGAAACATTAGAATTAGCATAAAATGCCAAAAAAATTTTCTTTAAAAAATATAATACATATACACTTTCACAAGAGCAAAGATAATCTACTTGATCATTTTAAAATATTTAGTTACTTTTCAAAATGAAATGTTAAAATATTACAGGAATTCAAATAAATTTCTAGATAAGATAAAATAACTGACACAAATGTAATCAAGATAATCATACTGATTAAATAAAATGCATCATATTCATATTTCATACATAAATGAACATTTTGTTATACATTTTAAATAATTCTAGAATTAAAATAATTTCTTTGCAATTATTCACTAAAATTTCATAAAATACCCGTGTACAATTTTTAAGTAAAAATGTTTTATCTCAAGACAAATATATACCTGTAGTTAAAATTATGACTAAAATCAACAAATCTATAATTGTTGGAAAAAATAATGATTCATAATGTAGATTTATATCTACTTACAGGATGGCCACATTATCAAATACTGAAAGAATTCAATAGTGATATTATTGAACACAGATTATCAAATCATAGACAAGTACTAGAAGAAAATTATTTAGCTGAATCTGAAGTCAACATACTCTTTAAAATTTAAATGCCCGATTTTTTATAAATATGTGCAAAAACTTTCCAACAAAAGCATGCCCTTTGATGGGATTTTCAAATTCATATTGGCTGAAGTTGGTTTTTGTCACATTAATTTCTTCACATTACAAAAGAGAAATAAGTAGAAATGTATAATTTCCAATAAATCTAGGCCTAAGATTTACTGATTTTAAACCAAAAGTTGTGAAGGCTATGCAATTCATTTTATAAAAAATTAATAAATTGTTTATAATAAAATTGAAATATAAAATAACAATATGAGTGGTTAAAAATTTAAAAACTTTTTGCTTGTAATATATCAATAAACAATTAAAAATAACATGCGTGAGTATCAATAAGATTCCAAAATTTTGTCAGTGGATATTATTAACAAAAGTCTGGCAAAAGGTTCCAGTCAGTGTCATATATATTAATCATATTTTAAAGCAAATATAAAATACTTTAAATCTAGTAATATCAGTAACATTTTATAACTATTCAATCAGAATTATAGAAATTATTTTGATAATAATGAGAATATCTGAAATTCTCATTAGGTCAAAGAATTTTTAAAAGAAAAAGAGACATTTTATATTATGTATACAGGTTATTAAGATACAGGTGTTACTCTCGGTTTTGTTATGCAAAGAAATATTATAAACAGAATATAACCTAATTAAATTAAATACTTAAGGCAACTTTCTTAAAATTAAATACAAGAATCCAAATAATGGTAAGGAATTAAAAGCTTTTGCTAAAAATATGCACAGATATATCTTAGAAATTAAAATAAAACAGATCTATTTAAAAACATAAACTAAACACAGTTCTAGCTTGCACATTTCATAATATAAAACATTTTATAAAAGACTGAAATAAGATGCATCAAAAACACCATTAATAATGAAACATATTGATAAGACAAACTAATTAAATTATAAAATACAAATCTTATATATATATAAACATTTCACATTCCCTTATAAATTCAGTTGGTTTTTATTAATATTTTAAAAGAAAATAAATTTTGAAGTGGATTTCAATTCTCAATTAAAAAAATTTAAAGATTACAAATAAAAATATTAAAAATTAAATGGTTTTTTAAAACCATGAATTTAAAATGTTCACCTAGAAATATTCCCACTTGTACAGTCTCATAGACCAAGGAAAAAATACTGTTAAACACAAATTAGGTTCAATGTAGAAATGGGTACCCCTTGATTTGGCAATAAAATGTAATTTTTGGTAACTCTGAGTATTTTCAGCACTTTAACTAACATTGTTTTAGGGTTGCCAGTTTGTCATTTACATTTTGGCACTTATCCTGACATAAAAAATAAACACCATAAAATCCAGGGATGCCCATAAGTAAACTTTTATCCACAAATTTTCAAAAATAATAAAAAACTACTAAATACATGGTTGTTACTTTGGTAAACCATTTTGAATTTTTAAGGAGTTCAGTGCTAATATTTATAATTTTCAGATTTTTTTTATTTAAATGGCTTTTTTTAAAAATTGAAATCAATTAAATACCTTTAAGGTTAATTATTTTTTATAATAAATAAGTTTTGTCAATAATAAGTGCAGAAAAATAATATTTCTGAAAATTTTACATAAATAAACAATTTATGTCTTCTTATAAGTTCTAATTTTTAATTACTTTTGCCAAATAAAATTAATTACTTTAAGTGAATTAATAATTTATAAATAAGTTTAATTTAAATGTGAATTACATACATTTTTGGAATAAATTTAAAATATTTATTTTAAAACTGCATCTTTTGTTATTCAATATTTTCAATCTATACTACAATGTAAATAATTGATTTTCAATATATGTTTTTCTAGTAATTGTTTTTTGAAACAATCATTTTTATAAGCTTAAAAAACTCAAGTTTTTTATGATTTAAGTGCCAATTTTATAAAGGTCTTGGTAAAAGTAAAATTTCATTTATCTCAATTAGTAAAATAAAATATGATTTTTTTCTAGAAAAATAATTTGAAATTAATCACTAAAATTTCTGAAATCTAAAAATATTTTTACGCATATTTAAATCGATATGACACATGCATAAATTGATACTTTTCAGTTAACAAGGTACTATTTAAAGTGAAACATAAATGTTTTAAATCTCAAAAGCAAAAGCAGTATGTAAAATGTCTTGTGCTTGAAAAATACAACGCAAACAATTTTTTAACTTGGCCTTCATCTAATTTAAAATTAGTAATTTCATTAACTGTAAATTATCCATAAAAAATTTAAATATTTTTAAGTCAAAAAATAATTAATTTGTGATTTATCAATATATAAAGATATTGAATCAAAATAATGAAGAAAACGGTTACTTCTTTTACCACTCTGAATTTTTCTTAATAACTCAAAAGAGTGAATATTTTTCAAAGTACTGAAATAGTCCATATTTAATGCAATCTTATTTAAATACTGGCAGGTAGGTAAAAGCAATGCTATACTGTCAAGAAGTTGATCAGTTTTATTTTTAACTGAATCATTTATATTTAAGAAAGGATGCACAAACAGTAACTGCTGCAGTTCATTCTCTGATGAATTGGAAGACACTAAAGTATCTTTAACAATTTCTCGAAGTTTCAAAATCTGTATTAAACTTATAAGTTCTAAAGTCAATGCTTTCACATTAAAATTTTCATTTTCATTGCATGCAGGTAAACCTGATGTCCACTTTTTAATTCGTTCAGATAGGGATAGCAAATCTAAGTTTTTATAAAAGCATCCTTTCAACACATCACTGTAGCTAAAGGAATCCAAAATTGTTGAGAACAAAAATAAATCTTTTGATGGTGAACCTGTTTTCAGAACTTTTTTCTTAAACTCAAATGCAGCACATGCTTCTTCCCACAAGTTAGATTCAGATGAAGATTTTGAAATACAAGAATTCACAGAACATTTTGTAACATCCTTCCATTCTTGTTTCATTGTTTGTTCGTTTATGACATTTAAAATGGAAAACAAGTTATTATAAAGTAAATCATAACCCTGACTAAGATGGGAAGAAATAACATTACATCCAGAAAGAAAACACGAGTTAAATATAAAATTTTTGAGAGAATGTGTAGAAAATTTATGGGATGACAAAAAATTATTCATCCGCTTAGAATCATCAGGCACAAAATCATTGCAAGTTTGATTTTTAGTTGAAGATGCAGCCCAAAACTGTGTATGTAATAAACTGCGTCGAACATCATTTTCGTTCCAGTTTGTTAATAATTCCAAATCAACTGAGGCTGCATCTCGATCATTTTTTATGCAATGACACTTTAAACCCTCAATAATTTCATCACTTGTCATAGGTGATAAATGTAAAATTTTTATGTCACAATTTAAATTAGCTATAACTGTTGGCAAATTACGACCAACTGTAAATATAAATGGTTTCTTTGAAATTTTTAAAAAGTTTTTTATTGTACTCCAAAGACTTTCATCTTCTTCAAACACAACATCAATATCATCAAACAAAATAATAGTATGGCTAGAAATTTTATATGAAGAATCTACAACTGGTTTCTGTGCAACAGCAGCACAATTATTTGCAGGTATTTCTGTATCCTTATTGTTCAATTGTTTCTTTTTTGATTTTGAATGTGATACATCAGTTTCTTTTGGTTTAAAAAAATTATTTATGCAATTACCCTTTTTTATATTTTGTTTCTTTTTAGGTTTTTCATTGCTTGAAAAATAACTCATAATAGATTTTTCTTTATTGCATGTTTCTGTATTTTTTATCAAGTTTTGTGGAGAATCATTAGTAATATTTCCAGAGATACTTGCAATTTTCACATTTTCTACATGGTAAGATTCCAAAGCTTCTTTTAATTGGTGAGTAATATTTCGTCCACTTCGGTTCCCTGAAGCATTAACTTCTAATACTTTAAAACCAAGTTCATTAGCTAAAGTAAAAACTACACTAGTTTTGCCAGTTCCAGGTACACCTGTAAGTATTATACTATTAGATACAATTTCTGAATCAGAGTCACAACTATCAGATGAATATTCCATATCATCCTTTTGCTTTGAAGCATTTTTATTTAACTTTAATTTCCAATGCAATAACCATTGTCGTAATTCTTCAGTACTGGATTTATGTGTGATACTTTTAAGCAAATTGTTGTTAGGAATGTCAGTCCATAAGAGATCACAATTTTCACTAAGTTCAGGCAATGTGAATTCGCTTTGTGATTTTGAGTTTTCGTTGATATAAATTTGATCTTGTTCTATAGACTTGATATCAGTTAAACCCATTATTTTATTCCATTTAGGATAATTTAGTTCAGATGTATCTTCTTCTCTATGTAAAACAGCCATTATTTCAATAGGTTCTGATAAACACTGTACAATATTATAGTGAGAATATAAAGGATACGACAAAGATGTGTTAACATATTTTGAATATGGATAATTGTTTAGAGATTGATTTTTAAAGGTGATTATATTATTGTATTCACTTATATTTTTTACATCACAACTTATTTGCTTCTGATTTGCACAAGATATATTTTCCATTTCAATAATTACTTCCTCTGCAGAGCTATTAGAAATATTTGCTTCAGTTATTTCAGATCGAGAAATTTTATGCTGTAAATTACAATTATTGTATGATAATTTCAAATCTTTAGTTGATTTATTGGCTTTCTTTTGTTTTGTAGACATTTTATTGATGTTTATACTATTATCTTCCAATTTTGTAAGTGACTCACTTGTTTTAGCAGAAGATGATTCAAAAAGAGGATAAAGTTTCATTGGTTTGGATTTTTGCTTACTCAATGCAAGCCTATACTTAGCTTTATTTTTTAATCGATTAGCATGATTTTGGCTCAGTTTGTTAGAACTAGGTGCCCATCTTTTCCTTTTAGGTTCAATACATTTTACTTGTAAAATTTCAACTTCTTCTGTGCATGATTTTAATTTTTCTAGATGGACTTTATTGCTCTGAGAACGAGTAACTCTCTGACATTCCATTTTAAGTATCTTTGACTTTAGAGAATTTGTTTCCCTTTTATTCTTTTTTCCCTTGAGTTTTAATTCTTTCATAATCTTCACATCATTCTTTTTCATATCTGATTCAAACTTTTTCAATGTTTTATTTTCATTATCAGTCAATTTACGCTTTCTTCCTTTCCTCTTGACAATGTTTGATACATTTGGAATATTTACTGAATCATTATTATTTACTGATATTTTATTTATTTCTATTTTGCTTTCATATTCTTCAAGAGAAAGAGAATCATCTGGAATAAGTTTATTAACATTATTCTTCTTCCTTTTATAAACGTTTCTTTTCTTTGATTTAACAAGATCAGCATTGTTAATATTTTCATTCGTTGATGTAGATTTACTTGAAAATATAGGAAATAATTTACTGGATTTTAATGAATTAGAAGAATCATCAATTATTTTCACAACATTCGTATTTTTTTGAGGATGAATAATTTCTTCATTATCCTCTGGGTTTGAATTATCTTGAGAACCTAAAGTTTTTTGTGATTGATTTTTTGCACGCTTTTTTAAATTTTCTTTCTTTACAGGTAAAGTTATCTTCCTCGTCTTCACGTTCCTATCATCAATTACATTCTCAAATAAGCACTTTTCTTCTAAAGCATCATTTTTATCTTTTATTGAATTTAAGGATGTGAAAATTGGAAAGAATTTTTTCTCAGAAATAATTTGTGTTGTCAAAAGGCATGTTTTTTCAGAAATGTTGCATTTTGATTTTTGTATAATAGTTTTTTTATTACACTTCTTTCGAGATCTTGAATATTTTGCATTTTTTTCAGAAATATCGCTTTCGAATTCTTCACAGTAATCTAGTACAACAGTAGGAGCTTTAGATCTTGAGCTCCTTCGCAGTTTTGATGATTGCTCCATTATTTACTGGCAATATAAAATATTAAATAGTTACATAATTTATATTTACATATATAATGATTCACAAATGATTATTTAACCAGAAAAAATTTCATTTATATTTCAATAAGAAATTGATATTATACACACTTTAATATAGGCCTGAATATTTATTAAATTAATTCTTCATGTTGCATTAATTCTACTTTCAATAACTCAACATTTCACTCAACTACATTCTAGCGGGAAATTTTGATTGTTGATAACACGTTAGCATAAGTTTAGTTGTCGGGTGCTGGCACATTTTTTTTAAATGTTAATTATTCAATGTAGCATAGTTATATACGTCACAGAATTTCGAAAACATCATTGTTCCTTATACAGGCACACAAGGACAGAGACCTCAGATTTCTAGATAGCTTAGTAAATAGAATATGTATAATATTAATCAATATTTTTTCTTAAAATATTAGTCAAACATTTTCCTAATCGCAAATTTTTAGTCCATTCTTTAGTTTTCAATTAACAGAGGGAAAGTATTTTCTTACCATGTTAAAAAGGAGAGCTCGTAGATAATTTTTTTTATTTTAATCAAATAGCAATTTGATTTTAATTTCATAAAAAATAAAATTTAGAATTGTATCTGGTATTTTTCACAGCTAATTGAATGAATTATAACACTATCTATTGGTGTTAGCCTTTTCTTTCTAATTACAAATATGTTTAATTGCTTTTTGTAGAGTTGTTTGTTTGTATTTGTAAATTTTTCTCGTCATCTCATTTACATAACACTTCCCCATATATGCCTCCTTATAAAAAAAAATTATGGTTTTATTACATTTGCTGAAGATATGTTCAACATGCAGATCATATATTTGGGAGTATTCAAATTTGCTATTACACAGATATATTTTATATTCAAAAAGAGGTCAATGGCAATCAGCTGGATATCTCATTTTTAGAATTTGAACGAAAGGAAATCCACTTATCCGTGTAATTCTCTCATGTTAACATTTGATGGTTGAACGAACGAAATTTAAATGAAAAAGGATATTATTACTAATATCTATTGAAAGCATTTCTGATTGCTATATATGTCCTTAACAGTTTTTATTATAATTTCAATGCAGCAGGGATATCTTTTCAGCACATTAGAGCAACTTCAAAACTTAACAGAAAAGTAATATAAATGTATCGATAATTGTTCCTCAAATTTTCAGGATAATATTTTGGTTATATTATTATACATTGCATTCCATGTTGTTCTGAAACTTACATTTTTTTCTTACAAAATAGTTTTGACATATTTAGTATAATAAGAGAGAAATAATTAAACTTAGTGAAATTTTTCATTTATGTGCAACAAATGCTAACTCTAGGTAATCCCTGTTGTAAAATTTGTTCTTTTTTAATAGTATATATTTTAATCAATTATTATTTTTTTAAATATTTCTTATAGGCAAGGAAAACTTTCTATTTACAAAGAATATTATAATTCTTATTGTACATACATATATATAGATAGGTCCTCTGAAGACCGTTTTCAACGTGCGTATTTGTCAGAAATGTGTTAATGGATTTAAATTAACGTAAGTCAGTATTAACGTAGGTTCGTCATGAAAAGTTTAAGAAAAACTGGAATTTCCAAGTAATTTGATAGAAATGAAGATAACCATTTTTATGATACTGATACTAAACAGTTTTCTGGATCGTCTATTAAGGGTACAGTATCAAAAATTTTACTGAGACGGTGATAAGTAACTGTGTTTGATTATTTAATTTCAAAGATTCCTGTAGTTTTCTAAAAATCTTTGCTAGTTTATTTTATGATTAAGAAAAAGCCCATTCCATTTTGAAAATTTTGGTGTTAGAATGTTTACAATTCTTATCTTCCGCTGAACAATACATGAATTCGACTTTCGAATATGGGTGTTTGTGGTGGTTCTGATGAAATTATCTCTAGTTTACAAAATTTGGTCACCGGAAGACTACCACAATCAAATGTGGGGACAAGATTTTGTCATAGAAGGTCTTTATTTTAATCGTAAAAAATGCTGAATAATCCCAAATAGCGAAATAGTTTGGTCCGATATTGGCAATCTTTTCAAGATAATTTCAATAATGGTCATCAAACTTCTCCAATGAACAAGATGCCAAGATAAACCCAATAACGGACCTATAAAGGGCACTATGTTTTCCATAATATTGTGCATGCCAAGATAAGTCAAGGTTTCCCCAATGTAGGAAATGACAAGATAAGTCAATATCGAATCAAAAGTGAATGCTTACAAGTTTTTCATAATATGTCGTTTTTGATCTTATAATGGCAGTCAAGTTATTCCTACTCTTGGGTTTCAGACAGTCAAACACTTTCTATTGAATGGTGTTTGGCTGTCTCAAGGGATAGTTACTTGTAAATTTTTTATTTCTTCCTTTGTGATACGAAGTCATAATTGTCTTCCAAAATGTCAAATACGCAGTGAATGCTTGAAAAAGAATTAAAATAACTTCCAGTTATTAAATTGTTCATGAAGTGGAGTCAAATCATACCAAAGAGTTCCAGAAAATGTATATTATTTCAATATAAGTTGAGATTATTGTGGCGTGAAAAATCTAAGTTTCTTCAACAATATTAAAGAATTTTTATGCCTGTTAATTCAAATATAAAAAAAATTGTGATTGGCTTACTTTTTAGCAGCATAAAACATTTAAATCGTTAACATCACTACTTCAGTTGACGACACTATAGCAGATAAGCTAAACTGTTGTAACTCATATTTATTTATTTTTCGGAACTTTAACGATTTAGATTGGCAACATTAAGTTTTGTTTGTTCTAAATTAAAGATTAAAAGAAAAAGTAGCTAAAATTCTTCTAAGCATTTAAATTCACGAAATAAAATATTAAAATGGAAATATCTTTGTTCTTCTTGTAAATAGTGCATTGTAGTGGTAAACGATACTCTTAAGAATAGTATACCCTCTGCTTCAGCCTTAATTGCATCTAGGAAGGAAAGAGCTACGTGTGTATTTTGGGAAAAGCATCATCCAAATCAAGATTGCAGAAAAGCTACTATCATGTCACAAGAACAAAAAAGAGCAGCTGTCATAAAAAAGGGAGTTTGCTTAGTTTGTTTAAAAGATGGACATATGGCTCAAAAATGTCACAGCAATGTGCGGTGTGTTACCTGCAAAAAAAGGCATTATGTAATACTTTGTCCAGAATTGCCCAAAACAAATAGATCAAATGATGCTGAAATTCCTACACGTCTGCCGGAAGAAGT
Organism: Latrodectus hesperus; assembly: GCA_037975125.1. NCBI lineage: Eukaryota > Metazoa > Arthropoda > Arachnida > Araneae > Theridiidae > Latrodectus > Latrodectus hesperus. The sequence continues at coordinate 40,210,855 of CM075855.1, forward strand.
GAACTATTTTCAGCAGCACTATTTTCAAATCCTTCTTCACAAAATGTCATTTATTTGAAGACGCTTATGGTAAGACTTCAAAACAAAGAAAGACTCTAATATGTTCGTGCTCTACTAGATGATGGTTCCCACCGATCCTGCATAGAAAGGGAATTAGCCGAAGAACTTCAACTTTCACCTTCAGGAAAAAAGTTTTGTCCCTAGGACTTTTCGGAGGAAGACAAACTCCAGAAGTAAAACATACTCGCTATTGTGTCGAAAAAGGAAGTATTAATGGGAAGGCTTCATGTCGAGTACTAGTATTAGATCAGCCTAAAATCTGCATGACTCTTCCAAGAGTAAGAGATAAAAATTTGCTGGCAGAATCAATAAATAATGGCATTTTCTAAACAGATATTAGTGAAAATACTCCTCCTATTACGATTTTATTAGGAGCTGATGCACTTGGAAAAATTCTGACAGGAAGAGTATAAGTTCTTAGGTCTGGTATATCAGCCATTGAAAAAATTTTCGGTTGGAGCATTCTAGGATGTGCTAAAAAAGCTTCTACAATAACCATGGTCTCCGTTTGTTTGCAGAACTTCCAAATTCCAAAGATATGGGAATTAGATGTTCTATGAATCATTGATCCCATAGAGAAGAAGAATACAAAAATTTTGGAAGAAACCTGGGAACATTTTAAAGCAACTGTAAAAAGATATGAAAATAGGTACGAAGTAGCTTTATCTTCGTTGGCTGGTCATCCACCAGTGTACGATAAATTTGATGCTGCTGAATCAAGACTTCGCACCGTAACCAAACGCCTTGTTAACCTCTTGGCGACGGACGGTGCATACATGCATTTCGTGCGGACGAAAGTGAGGGCCTGGCGGTGCATATATGAATTTCGTACGGACGAAAGTGAGGGCCGGGCGGTGCATATATGCATTTTAAGCTGGAACAATTTTTAATAATCACTAGATGGCACTATGTGTCCATTACATTTAAACTGAACGTAGTTTTAGTGTTCTGACCTTCATTTTTTTCGTATTCCTGCTTTTTTTGGTATTTTGATTATCAGCTGTGGGTGGGGAGAGAGGAAATCTCAATGTAAACCAACACAGCTCGGCTCTTCAACTATCCACGTGATTTAAGCATTCTCGCTTCTGATAGCTCTCCGAACACTTTTTTTTATTTTGTTTTCGCTACTATTGGAAGTCTTTTAGGGTTTTAGCGTCAGTTTCGTAACAGTTTTTACTGCTTTCGGTTATATTTGCTCTTTTTTCTTGTTATTTTGAAAATTCTCGACTCCAGATTATTATGGCGAGGATTATCTGGTAGGCATTTTCCTACCCTTAATTTGAACAAAAAGGGAGAAAAAAGTCGCAGAAAGTGCATTGTTTGCTCACAAACCGTGATGAAAGAAAAGAAAACACTACAAACATTTTATACTTGCAAATCATGCAATGTCAGACTTTGCGTTTCTTCGTGATTTGAGATTTTCCATACTCAGTCTTCATTTAAAAATTTTTTATCCTTGTAAATAGCCCTTGTATAGTTTTTATTAATTTGCAAATATGTTGAAGTGTTTTGTCAATTAAAATTTCGAAAAAATTTGAATTGCATTGTCGAAAATTATTTCTCAAAGTAAGCAACTTATATATATATATATATATATATATATATATATATATATATATATATATATATATATATATATATATATATATATATATATATATATATATATATATATATATATATATATATATATATATATATATATATTCATATAAATTGAAGGAAAAACATTATTAAAGTCTAGTTTTAATGTTATAAGATAGATTATGTGATAATCTAAATTGCGACCAAAATTCACGGTGATAGGACTTTAACTTTATTATTTACGAATTTTTTTCTAAAGTTAAGCCTAGTGGAGAAAACCCCCGTCCTGTAATATCATTCCTTTCACTTCAGCTTCGTCCTGAACGCGCGTCTTAAACAAAGGCGCCCCGTCGTGAAAAGGTTAAAGAAAAACTTTATGAAGCTTATGATGATGTCTTCAAGCAGTGGAAAAAGGATAAAATCATAGAAATTGTTCCAAAAAATGAAATTGAGAGACCTAGTCATTATCTTCCACATAGACCAGTTATTAAATTGACAAGTAATACCACTAAAATCCGCCCAGTCTTCGATGCATCCTTTAAACTCACTGGATATGCCTCACTGAGCGAGTGTCTAAGTGTTGGTCCAAGTCTTTCTCAACAGATTCCTCCACTCTTATCGAGATTTCGTTCTAAGGCCATCGGTGTGATTGTGGATATAAAGCAAGCATTCTTGCAACTTAACATGAAATTAGAAGACCGTGATTACCTGAGGTTTCTTTGGTGGAAAGATGATGATCGTTCAGAACTGGAATTTTTAAGACACAGACGTGTAGTATTTGGAGTGACATCTAGCCCCTTCCTTTTAAATGCTACAATAAAACACCACCTTAGTTTAGAAGAATTTCAAAAGGACTCTTTTAAAGACACAGTTGAGAAGTTAAAAGGAGGATTTTATGTAGACAACTTGACAGTCAGTATTAAAAGTGAAAAAGAGTTAGAGATATTCAAGAAGCAAGCTTTAGAGGTCATGAATACTGCATCCTTCGAGTTGAGGTGTTGGGCTCACAGTGGAATTCAAGGCCTCGAGCAAAATGTACTTGGACTAAAATGGGACACTCAGACTGATGAGCTGTTTTGCGTAAGTTCCAAAATATATGTAAAAGATGACGAGGCCATTACGAAGAGAAAACTACTTTCGATCGTCAACAGTATATATGATCCTATTGGATTTACCTCACCTGCATCTTTATTCCCAAAGATACTGCTACAGGAAGCATGGATCAGTAAGGTAAGATGGGATGAAGAATTACTCCTTGACATCAACGACGATGGGCTAAGCATATCGATCTTCTTACAGAATGCAGAATTCCTAGAAGAATTTTCTATGGCCCTCCTAACAAAGCTAGTTAGCATGTTTTCACTGATGCATCTTCTCATGGATATGCCTGTTGCGCCTTCTTAAGAAATGAATGTGATAACGATATAAAGGTTTCATTAGTTGTAGCAAAAATTAGAGTAGCACCTGTTCAAAGACCTATCATCCCAAGACTAGAATTGTTAGCAGCTGCTATTGGAGCCAGAATGACTGCCAGTATACTCGAAGATATAAATTTGCCTTTGAAGACAACTTTATGGACTGATTCCATGGAAGTGTTAGGGTGGATAACCAAAAAGGAACCCTGGAAACATTTGTAGGAAATAGAGACAAATAAATAAGAAAACTTACCAATGTCAATGACTGGAGGCATGTACCTGGAGAAATTAACCCAGCTGATCTGCCTTCTCGATCTTGCAACTGGTCTGATATCTTGCGAAGTAAATGGTAGGAGGGTCCAGACTGGTTACATGATCCACCAGAACTTTGGCCCTACTCTGAAATAACTCTTCCCGAAGAAACTATGTTGGAACAACGCAAGACAGTCTTGACAAATCTGAGTATAGATACAAATGAAAAATTTGGGGATAGGTTATTATATTTCTCAAGTTATCCTATGATTCTCGGTATGATTGCCTAGATTTTACGATTTTTACATAATTCTAAAAGGAATTCTCTGCGAATCAATTCAGAGTTAACATGTGAAGAAATGAAGAAAGCTGAACTTGCCATCATAAGATTAGTTCAAAGAGAACTCATGCCTGAGTTAAAGGAAAAATATGCCAAATCAGTACGATTTTATGAAGAATCTGGAATCATAAAAGTTGAAACTAAATTGATTTTGGGTGAAGATCCAGATTCTTTTCAGAGACCAACTGTACTTCCCGATCATCCAATTGTGAGACTTTACATTGAAAATGTTCATAAAACTATTAGGCACAGTGGTGTTCAAATTACTCTGAACCACATTGGAGAACATTACTGGATTCCTCGAGGGCGACGGATAGTTCGTGAGACTATACGCAAATGTGTTATTTGCAAGAAGTACTCAAGTAAACCAGTGGAGCCTGATACTGCACCTCTACCTTTAGATAGAACTAAACACCTTGCTGCACTTCAAGTCACTGGCGTTGATTTGGCTGGACCTTTATTCTTACGCCAAGGTATCAAGACATGGATTGTACTGTTCACATGTGCCGTTTACAGAGCAGTTCACCTAGAGCTTGTTACATCTTTATCATCTGAGACATTTATGCAAGCGGTGAGAAGATTTTTTGCAAGGAGAGGAAGATGTTCAGTAATGTGTTCTGACAACGGTACGAATTTTACTGGAACTTCACGAGCCCTTCAATCCTTGAATTGGGAAGAAATACAATCTGATTGTGCCTTGCAAAAGATCAAATGGTATTTTTGCCCATCCACTGCACCATGGTTTGGTGGATGGTGGGAGAGGGTGGTTCGAAGCATCAAACAGATTTTACGAAAATGTTTGGGAAGATCTTGCATGACGTACGAAGAGATGCTTGCAATTCTGTGTGATGTGGAAAGTGTCATCAACAGTAGACCTCTTTACATATGTTTCGGATGATCAAAATGATATGGCAGCAATAACTCCAGCCCACTTCATACAAGATATTAAAGGATCAGTAGTACAAGTCTTAGACATAATTGATTCAAAGCATTTATTGCGAGTAGCAAATCGAGAAGTCATCCGTCCAGTGCATCGCATTTTTCCATTAGAGCTGAAAGCGAATGAAATACCGATGAATATTCTGAAGGCTAGGGAGTCACACACAGCAAGTGATGTCCCAAATGGAGCTCCTGACATTCCTGAAGTGATGACTCCTGTTTCAAAGACACCTAAAAATGCTGTTAGTCCAGATAGCTATCTGGACTATCTCTAGAGATAAACATACTCGGATTGGTCGACGTGTCCGTCCTGTGAAACGACTGGATTTATAGACCAAACTAGTGACTTTAATTATGTTTTTCTTAAGTAATTTAGTTTAATTTTGCTTGTATTGTTAAGCAAGATCCTTCACAATACAAAGGTTGGAGTATGTTGTAACTCATATTTATTTATTTTTCTGAACTTTAACGTTTAATGGTAACATTAAGTTTTGTTTGTTCTAAATTAAAGATTAAAAGCAAAAGTAGCTGACATTCTTCTAAGCATTTAAATTCACGAAATAAAATATTGAAATGGAAATGTCTTTGTTCTTCTTGTAAATAGTGCATTGTAGTGGTAGTTTAGTATTTAAATAAAGTATTTTCCATATCAAGAACGTCTTTTTTCTCGATTCGTAACACCAACGACCAAGATAATTTACCAACAACGCCCCATTGGCGGCTTCGAAAAATGACACGCCATCTTGGAAGACTTGCCTGAACATTTTTGACACCAGGCGGCGTAAAAAGCATCTCAAGTGCATGTGATTGAATTTACTAACATTGTGTTGTGTAGCATTTTACAGTTGATACTTATGTTTTTGTAATTTCTAAATACTTTTATTATAATAAAATGCCAAAATCATGCTTTTGTCCTGGCTGTAAATGCGGCTATAAATCGGATATTAATCAAAGAAAGAGGAATGGGGAAAAACTACCAAGCCTTTTTAGTGCACCAAAGATATTGTCAAAAAATACAACGAGCAAAATATACTTCATCTACTTTTATTTTCAATGAATAATTTTTATCTTGATAACTTAGTTTATGTTGTAAAATGAATAAAATGTATGCATTTGTATTATTTTTTGCGATGTGGCATGCAATCGGCGATTGAATTTTGTTATCAAAATATAATAAATTATCTAGTTTAATTCTTTTTTGTAATCAAATAAATACAACCATTTCAGGTTGTTGATTGTGTTTTTCTTTTTTATTTCTGGATATTGTATTGTGAAAAAATTTAAAAATCATTGTTAGTAATTCATCAAATATTGTATATCAATCTAACTTTACTCCCATATTTCTCTATTGTCTTGTTTATTTATTTTAAATTGACTTCATTTATTGAATTAAATTGTATTTAGTATCAATACAAGTGCTAAAATTAAGTAAATCACGAGAGAAATAGTCCTCGGAAGCAGTCGGATAATCCGAACGCATGCCATTCTGAATAATTCCGACTATCGGCTATTGAATTCATTCTTACCACCCCCAATAGTTTTAAATTCTACGTAGGCGTATTGAATTCAGATTTGTTTCCGCCATTTTTTGTTTCATTCGCCTGTCAGCGTCAGTGAGTAACATTTGTGTGGATGTGAATTTTTTTATATTGAAGTTACAGCTCTTAAGTTAATTTTTTGATAATATATGTGATGCTAGTTATTGAGTCATAAAATATGTTAATAATTTTCTTTTAATTAAAAAGCGTTTTTTTTTTTACACAATCGAACAAAAATCATTTCAAAAATTTACTGGTTTGGGATGCTACCCAGAAGGCCTGGGATGGAAGTATGCGTTAACTTAAAATTTATTTGTATGTATCTAACCATTGTATGCATAACGCTGTATTTTATTATAATTCAATGCTTATTTTAGATTCCTATTTTGTGTCGCAAATCGACATCAATTTTGTTATTTATTCAGTGTTCATGTGTGTAGTTTTTATAATTATAAGATATTGTACTTTTAAAATAATTTTCTATATTATACTTTTAAAATAATTTTCTATGTGTTTTATTGTTTTCATTAAAAAGTTTTATGATATACATGATTGATATGCTCATGAAAATCGTATCAAAGAAGATTATACTGGTTTGGGTTTACATATTTGTTATAAATTTATTTATATGTTTCATAACACTTTTAAATGTGTTTCTCCTGTATCTTTATACCGAAAATTAACATCGGTTTTATCGTATGTTGTATGATTTTTAATTATTGATTTATAAAATAATGCATCTTTCGAAATAGTTAATTTTCTACATATGTCTAATTTTTTTTTATTAAACAGCAATTTCTTCCCACAAATATAAAACATCTAAAAAATAGTGATGTGATGGCGCAAGGTTAAGTTAGTAAGGAGGATAGCATAAACTTTGCTCATCAATTTCCTGTGTGGTGTTCTTGGATACCAGCACGACATGCGACCTCACAGTATTGTCCAAAAACTGTACACCTTTTGGGTTAACCAAGGCTGGTCCTTCTGTTGCAAAGCTTGTTGTGCATGTTCGAATTACTGTGAGTACAGGTCAGCTGTGACCATGTATCCCTTTGGTAGCAGCTCATAGTGAACCACTTGAATGGCTAATCCACCTGACACCACTGTATTCACGATATGTCTCCTGACCTGAATTTGTGAAAAACAATGCCTCATTATTTTCATTCACTCACTATCTTCCAACACCTGACATATTCACTGACTTGATGCAGCAACTGATAACATCTGTTGCTGCATCAAGTCAGTTGTAAAACAAACATTACCAAGCGAGCTCTGACTCAGATTTACTGAACATTTACCTTTGGTGCCAAATTTGTCCAAAAAATTTTCTGGCCACCTGGAATTTTGGTAATCCTTTTGATCAAAGTCTGCAGCTATCACATTTAAATTTAGTTCAACCATTTTATGTTGTGTGTTTCTTCATCAGCATTCCCTATGAAATATTTTTGTGATTTCTGTTGCATGGGGAATGTCTGAGGTGAGTACAAGAATGTTTGGAAAGAATGGTGTGATGTGGTATGGTGAGAATGTATATTTAAGGTGTTTGTATGGATTGTATGAAACGAAGGAGACATTGGAATTCGGTATGAAAGCTGGTTTAATTGTTGATAGATGTGAGTATTTTAAGTGTGGTAAGGATATGAAATTGGTTAAAAGGAAAGATATAAGTGATGAATATGAATGAAGGTGTAAATCTAAAATGAAAAGACATTAAAAGGAGTGTGAGAAAGGGTTCCTTTTTTTAATTGAGCAGATTGACGATGAATGAAATTTTATTTTAGGTTTACATGTGGGTGAGTGAGAGTGAGACTGACTTTAATATGAAAGAGAGTAAATGTACTTCAAAGACTGCTCTTCATTTTCGGTCTTTTTGCTGTAAGGTTTATATAGAAGAAATAATTGAAAGCAGCATTAAATTGGGTCGAGACAGTGTGATTGTTAAGATAGATAAGAGTAAATTTGGGGTAAACGTAAATCTAATCGGGTTAAATGTGTAGAAGGTAAATGGTTTATGAAAGTTGTAGATGATAGAATTTCTGTTTTTGTTGAGTATGATTAGAGAGTTTATTCTTATGAGTTCGGCAGTAATTTCAGACTGCTGGAAGAGCTGCGATTGCCTCTCTAATGAAGCCTTTGTACATCTGAAGGTAAATCATAGTCTGAATTTGAAGGACCCGGACAGGTGCCCACACTAATACAATTGAAGCAATGTGGGGGGCAATGAAACATGATACGGCAGTGTCAAAAGCTAAAAATGGACTAGATTACGATCTAGATGAATGTGTGTGGCGCAAAAAATAAAAAAGTATATTTGCAACAAATATATGGCTTTCATCGATTCAATATTCCGTATATACCCTCCAAAAATAACTGATGCGGAGCTAACAGAGAAGTAGAGCAGGAGGTAACAACAGTAAACAGGAGATAGGTATGTTTATTGTTTATTATTTATTTAAATAATAATAAATTAAATGGACATAAAATGAATTTCACATGAATATTTGCCGATGTGAATTCATTAATATAAATTTTATCAAATAATTTTATGGTTATATATCGACTATATAATTTTACAATTGATGTTTAATATCTATACTATCTAAAATCTATCAGCATATTTTGTTAATTTTTTAAACTTACACCGGTAAAATTAGCTGAGCATATTGTGAGATACCAATAATGTATCAAATATTTGTTAAAGTAATGTTCCAGATTATTTACGATTTCAATGATTTTGCTGTAGCCAAATGTTTGCAAGATTTTAAAAAATTGCTAAGTTTGATTACAATTAATTTTTACTGCTCTTATAACAACTGATATTCCTACTATTCTACGTTATGTTACTACTATTTCTACCTTAATGTTATATTGTTTCGAATTTTTGAAAGATATATTATTTATCGTGCTTAAAATATTGTTTCGAACTTTTCAAAGGTATATTGTTTGAAAATTTTTAAAGCTTTATTTTGAGTTTTTGTTTGGTCGCCCATTAAAAGATTTGTTGCTGGTCAGTTTGATTCATACCTCACGAAGTATGTAGGGCAGAGAAACGATAAAGAAAATTTCTTTGAAGTGAATAAATTGTTTATTCTCCGACCAGGTGCAATGATTGCAAAAGCAGTGAAAATTAGGTGAATTATTTTGTTTTTTATTAAAATTTAATTCAGAGTGTTAATTAACTCTAATTTTTATAATACTGTATGTGTACATAAGTAAATACATTGTTAAGTAAGTTTTATTGCGTGTTTCATGTAAGTGATAGATTGTGCCATACTGTAATTTTTTAAGGTGGGTGACACTACCAGGGATATTAAAATTTGAGATTTAATAAAAAAATTTGCTTCTAGTTATTAGAATTTTGATATTTCTATAGTACCTAATTATAATGAAATATTCGAAAATTTATATTTAGAATTCGAAATAGAATGCGATTCTTAAGTTGAAGTTCGAACAGGATATCAAAGTATTTAGTAAGCGGATATTGTGCATAGTGACATAATTTAGGTTGGCGAGATAGCTGTGCAGCACTTGAAGCGTAGATTGGAAATTGCGCCAAACCTGTACAATTCCATTGTTTTTTATATGGAGATGTATTACTTGATAAATTAAATCTAGAATGATGAAAATTTTTGAAATAAACATTTGATCCTTTTTAAAAGTTTTCGTGCACTTTTTCATTCTTGATGAAATATAATTAGCTCAGTTTTTCTAGAAAGAAATTGTAGTTGTAATTATTAAAGATATTTTTTGCATTTATGTGCTGTTCCTAATTTTTATTGATTTATTCAAGTTTGTATAGTTTTCTATCTTAAGTGTTTGTAATAAATTAAGGAAAAACCAAATATAATTTTTGTGTAAAGAAACAATCCTGCTGATATCTTTGAAATAAGCAATATAGAATTGAAAGTGTTTACTTACTTGGTGTTTGAGGTAGAATACCTAAACGAAATCAGTCCTGAGATCTGAAAGGGAATTATCGTTGCCTATTTGGTATTAGAGACCAATTAAATTCCCGCCTGATTAAAAGAACTAAAATTTTGCTATATAAAACTCTCATAAGACCAATATTAACATATGCATCTAAGGAGATTTGTATGTTATGTTAAAATAAACATCAACAACACGATATCATCTCCTTAAACAATTTTATTCAATTTCCTTTACTATTGCAGACATTCTTCCAATCGTGTACTACTCGCATAGCACACTCTTCACTTCTGATCCCTCTTACAAGGGTTACAAAAAATTACTTGGCGCGATGGCGCCTAGCTCTGGGATTCACCACAGAGTATCCCCCCAGTGACAGAGGGCATTTAGCCCAATGGAACGATATATACATATATACATACATATTACTTAAAAAAAATAGCAACAAAATTTCAAAAGCACAAACACAATTGAAAAATTTGTATAAACATAGAAACAATCATATATAAAATTTTAAAAAAAATACAAATGACAGATTTAATTAAAATATTGAAATAAAATAATTAATAAGTAATGAAAGTGGAAAGTTTCTTTGGAAAATGTACACGTCTCCCTGATCTGGTTACAGCTTTGTGAGTTTTATCAACTGATGAATTTTTATCAAGTATTGGTTTGCTGGCAATAGACACTGGTTCATTGGATGTTTCTGTGAGAAGTTGTACCGGTTTTACACGGTCAAGAGAAACAGTAAATTTCTTTCCCTTAATGTCAATGGTAATGGTCTTATCAGTTCGTCGTAAGACTTCATGAGGACCGGAGTAGGGTTGGCACAATGGAGGACGTACACGATCGATTCTTAAGAAAACATGTGTGCATGATTTCAGCGACGGATGCATATAATATCGATCGGTACAGTGGGCGGATGTTGCAATAGGATTTAGTTGTTGCATCATGTTTCGAAGATTAGTGATAAAATCACTGTCACAGGATGGAATAACTGCCATGTCCACCATGTCACTAGGAAGACGCAAAGTAGTACCATACACAAGCTCTGCACAAGAAATTTGCAAGTCTTGTTTAACGGCTGTTCGGATGCCCAAAAGAATGACAGAGATTATCTCCGTCCAATTAGCATTTTCATAAGCTTTAATTGCTGATTTCAGATGCCGATGAAATCTCTCTACAATTCCGTTTGAAATCGGATGGTAGGGAGTTGTTTTTATCCTTTCTGAACCTAACATGCGAGTAAATTCAGCATACATAGCTGAACGCAGTTGGGGTCCTTGGTCAGATGTAATTACAGATGGACATCCGAATCGTGCAATCCAGTTGTTGAATATTTCACGGCAAACAGTCTTTGCAGAAATATCTGAAATGGGTATTGCTTCTGGCCATCTGGTGAAACGGTCAATTATTGTCAAAAGGTAATAGCAACCACCAGAGTGAGGTAGTGGGCCTACGATATCTACATGGATGTGTGAGAAACGAGCATCTGGAAGAGAAAAAGTACCTAAAGGCGTTTTAGTGTGTCGTTGTACCTTCGAACGTTGGCATGGTTCACAGCATCGAACCCATGATTTTATTTGTCGTTTCATCTTAGGCCAAACATACCTGGAACAAATTAATTTTGTTGTTGCTGCTATTCCAGGGTGAGAAAGATTGTGCAAATGATCGAAAATCACTTTGCGGAAAGAGAAGGGTACAAAAGGACGCGGTGTTCCAGTTGAAATATCACACATCAATTCACAATGAGAAAAATGACAAGGTTTTAATTCAAGTTTAAGAGAGGTGGTATTACATTGCAGAAAACTTTGTATCTCTGGATCAGTTTTCTGTGCTTTTGCAAATTCATCAAAACTTAAATTTGGAGATTTTGTAATAGAATCGATTTCAATTCTACTGAGTGCATCAGCAACCACGTTCTTACAACCTTGCACATGCCTAATGTCAGTTGAATACTGAGAAATAAAGTCTAAATGGCGTAATTGCCGTGGAGAACATTTATTAGGGTTTTGCTTAAAAGCGTGAGTCAACGGTTGTTGGTCTGTGTATATTATAAAATTTCTGCCTTCTAATAAGTGTTTGAATTTTTTTATTGCAGAATAAACTGCAAACAATTCTCTATCATAAGTGGACCATTTTTGTTGACTTTTATTAAGTTTCATTGAGAAGAAAGCTATTGGTTCCCATGTTCTTTCCGATAACTGACTTACAGTGCCTCCTACAGCAAAATCTGAGGCATCGACCGATAAGCTCAACTGAGCTCCAGGAATAGGATGTCTTAAAAGAGTGGCTTTGGCAATCGCATTTTTCGCGGCAATAAAGGCTTGTTCTGTATTTTCATTCCATGTAAGTTGTTCGGATAGTTTACGAGCATTAGAATGAGATTTCTTTTTATTTCTTTGTCCTTCCAAAAATTGAACAATGGGTGCAAGTATATGAGCGGCTTTAGGAATAAAGCATCGATAAAAGTTAAACATTCCTAAAAATCTTCGCAGCTGCGTTAAGGTTTCTGGTTTAGGAAAATCTAGTATGCATTTAACTTTATCTTGTAGAGGTTGAATTCCTTCTTCGGAAAGATTAAAACCTAGAAAATCTATTGAAGAAACACCAAAAGTACATTTAGAAACGTTAATACATAACCCATATTCTGCCAATTTTGAAAATAATGCCTTTAAATGTTGATAATGCTCTTGGGGATTTTTAGAAGCAATTAATATGTCATCGACAAACGCATAAACACCTGATAAATCGCGTGTAACCTCATCTATAAAGCGTTGAAAAGTAGCAGATGCGTTGCAAAGGCCAAATTGCATCCTTGTACTTTCGAATAAACCAAATGGGGTACATATAGCTGTTTTGTGTATATCGTCAGGGTTTATTGGGATTTGATGATAAGCTTTTATTAGGTCTATGCGACTAAATATTTTTGATCCATGTAATTCTGCAGTAAAATCCGCAATACAAGGTATCGGGTATTTGTCTTTAATTGTTTGAGCATTTAAAGCTCTATAATCACCCACTGGTCTCCAATCTAAAATTCCTTTTTTAGGGACCATGTGTAGAGGTGAGGCATAGTTGCTTCTCGAAGGTCTTATATGGCCTAACTGCATCATATTTTGAAATTTAGTTTTTGCAATTCTAAAACGATCAGGAGCAAGTCTTTGAGGTTTTGCAACTACAGGAGGACCTTTCGTCACTATGTAATGTACAGTATTATGTTTAACTGGTTGATTTGGATTAGGTAATTTAGTAATAGAAGGAAATTCTTCCAAAAGTTTATGATAAGGAGTATCTTTGAGAATAGAAACTTGAACTGAATGAAGATCTGTATATTTTAAGTGGCCAATGGATTGTAATTTCGTTTTTGTGTCTCTAAGACATTTATGCCTGAGATCTGGAACCAATTCAAAATAATGGAGAAAATCTGCTCCTAAAATTGGTGTACTAACATTGGCTACTAGAAATGTCCAAGTAAAATTTCTTCTCAAATTAAAATTTAAAGAGAGTGTCTTTTGTCCATAAACATTAATTGCTGAAGAATTTGCAGCTAAAAGCGTTTGTTGTGAATAATTTTGCTTTTGATAATTGTTAGCAGGGATTAAGGACACGTCAGAACCAGTATCGACCAGAAATGAAACATTTGATGTCCGGTCGCGAATGAACAGGCGACGTGATTCGCGAGGCAAAGAATATGTCGCCTCTATTCTTTGCTGCATTTGTTTTCCTGCCATGCACAAGGCTTAACGCATTTATCATCTCTACATTTCTTTCCAAAACGTCTGTGATACCAGCAAATGGAAAAATTTCGTTTGTGGGAATTACTTCTTTCACGACTGCTTTGGTTACGACGATATGGTGAACGACTACGAGAAAAAGAAAGTTGATCAATTCGTTTATTTAATTTTCCAATTTCGCGAAATATTTTAGTTTCGAAAGATTCATCTGTTTTGGAAACTGATAACGTTTCAACAGGAGATGGCGTTACATCGATGATGCGATTGGAAATTTCAGCAGCTTTCTCTACTGTTAGATCAGAAACTGCAGCTAAAATAGTTTGAACATTGGATGGCAATCGCTGTAAAAATAGTTATAACATTAGTTTATCGGGAACATTATGTGATTCTGCGCGACGCTTCATATTTCGTAAAAGTTCTGTTGGTTTGCGCGATCCTAATTCTTCACCTAATAATAGGTTTCGAATTTCTTGTTGCGATGATTCTCCCGAGCGGTTTATTAATTCCTGTTTAATCTGTTTGTATGGATCGGTTGCATCCGGTTTCATAAGTACATCACGAACTAATGATGCAGTTTCGGGAGGAAGATGGGAAACAATATAATTATATTTAGTTATCGGTTCTGTAATGGGTTTTGGTGTGGCAAGAGCAAACGTGCTTTCGCACATAACAAACCATAATGCGGGATCAGATCTGTTATATACAGGAATTTGAACAGCATTAACTTCAGCCATGATACAAGGTTTAAGAACAAAATTGCGTTATATTTAACTATTAGCAATAATAATGAAGATATTTTAAACTACATAATAAGAATTATACATTTTTCAAGGATTTATAATAATTAATGAACCTCTAAACAGTTATAAACCTCTAAACAATTATAAAACGTAAATAAGAAAAATGAAAGCAATAATGAAATCGAAAACGATATTAGAATTAGAAAAATTACGCATAAGTTTCAAAACAAAAGCACAGAATAAAGAAACAGAAATAATAAAAACTTATCTGCGATTCCCCTCTCGCTGTTTTCGGAACACGCCACATGACGCACCCCGGTAATAAATCACCACCACTTGAAAAACGTTACCGCAGCACAGAAAGAGCATCAGTAGTTTCGATTCCTCTTTTTCAACAGGCAAAAATTAGCCGATAATTCCAAAGCAGGCCGATATCCACATATTATAGTTACCAAATGATCACGTCCGGGTCACCATTAAGGAGATTTGTATGTTATGTTAAAATAAACATCAACAACACGATATCATCTCCTTAAACAATTTTATTCAATTTCCTTTACTATTGCAGACATTCTTCCAATCGTGTACTACTCGCACAGCACACTCTTCACTTCTGATCCCTCTTACAAGGGTTACAAAAAATTACTTGGCGCGATGGCGCCTAGCTCTGGGATTCACCACACATCTGAAACATGGTCACTAATAGTAAAAGAGAAAATGTGTGTGATCTTTGAAAGTGCTACTAATTATTTTTGGTGGATGACAGTAGAAATTCGTAAAAAGATGCACCTTCCAACTTTAAAAAACATTTTAGAGGTATTGACCTTTTAAAATTTATTATTAAACTGAACAGAATGAGGTGAGTCATGCATCTCATCAGAAGGAATGTCATAGAGTTGCTTTGAAAGTTTTCAATGCAGTTACTGACTAATAGTAACCAAGGTGCATCCTAAAAAGATGGTTTGAATGTTTGTACAAAAACTGAATATCCAAGGCTGAGGAATTGCTATTTATATATTTATTATGATTGTAAATGGGCAGATTGCATTTCCGAATGATAAAGACATGCTTTTACTGAATCTCATTTAGTTACGTCTTAAACTCTTGGTGAGAAATTACATGAGCTAGCTATACTCTATAAAATAGCTATCTATGTAGTATTCTTTCCAGGTTTAACACTAAAATGAATATATTGTGACGTAATAAATTCGTTTTTGAAAACTTTACATACCTAAATATTAAATATAAACCTTATAAATAAAGAGCATGAATATATATTTTTAAAAATGTACTTAGATTTATAAGAAATACCTACTTAGTATTATTATATACAATATAGTTTTATAATGTTTTTTCTTTCGGTTGATTAAAATTAAAATATATAAATTATGATGACTGAGTACAGATAATATTTATTCATTAGTCCATCCAGGTTGAATATGCAAATATAAGATAATATTATGTTATCAGCATTGTTAAATTTGAATTTTTAAGTGTTATAAATATTTTTACGAAAATAAAAGAATGTTTCAATCACAAATATTTATTAAGATAATGCAGCATTTTTTAAATACACAATTCTGGCATTATTATTATTATTATTACATTACATAACATATATTCAGACTTGTATGCTTGATTCTTGAGATCCGCTTGTAAGTCTTCGTCGATAATAGGACAAATAGCACAATGACAGATGTACAACCACAGAAGAATAACGAAGAAAACACCCAGGGCCACGGTGGGAATCGAACCCACACTCCTACGCTCTCAAGCGATTAGCGGTGATGCCTTAAGCCCCTATTACATTAGAGTTGCCCAGATTTCAGTTTGAGCAACTCCCGTAGACTTAACATTACGTGACGTCACAGCTTAAAATTTGAGCAACTCGTTCTTTTCGTCCAATGAATGCTTGAGATTTCTTTCAGGTTTGCTGTAAGAAAATAACAGCTTTACTACATTTAATAATAGATCCCTTTTTTGGCTAACATTTTTAAGGTTGCAATATTTTACTCACAGGGTGTCCACATTTCATAATGAATTTTTATTTGGGAATTTAATTTGTAGCCAAATATTATTTACTATACGCCATCGTGCTTGGTGTGAACCTTTACTTTTAAGATGGGGAAAGAATCTCTGCCGACGTGAAAATCAATGCTAATACATCAGTAACACATTTTTGTGTGTATAATTTATTCTTAAATAAAAAGACTAAGAATTTGAAACGAAAAATAATTTCAGATTGAAACTTCAATTTAAACATGAAATTCTACAAACACCACACAAAATTGTATGTATTGTATTGTAAGATTTTCCTATACGAAAATAATTTCTTAACAACAATGTTTATAAAAAATTAATGATTAACTATTGATATATTAAAAAAAGAAACTCAAGTTACTATTTTAAAAGTTGTGGAAATGCACAAAAATTATATTCTTTTAAAATATATATTAGTTATGATTTTGAATTTATAATTCATTTTTAAAATTAAGAAATCAATTATTTCTCTTTTTTATTAAAGTAAATATTGTGGCATATTAAAATAAGATTCATTTTTAAACTAATTATTTTTTACTTTTAAACAAACACACAACATAAAAGCAGAGATTCTTTGCACTATCTTTATTTACATGCAGTTTCTTAAACTATAATCTGTAATAAAATGACAAGTATATTTTGAATAAATATATATATATATATTTATGTTTTGTGGGAAAAAAATGAAGAAAAGAAATAATTGATAGCATTTTGTGATGACATTATATAAATAGTTTGTTTCATATTACATTTTCAAATTTAAAAAAATGTTATGAAATTTTATGAAACTAAAAGAATGAAGTGCTATTTAGCATCATAGCTGATAATCTTGCAATTCTTGCAGTAGTGACTGCAATTAGTCTTATATTGTTCATTTCAATGATTAGTTAATTGCTTTACATTGGAAGTCAAAATACTCTCTATATTGACCATGATGTGAATTAAATTATTTTGCAAATATAGCAATCATCTATATTTTTTATACTTACTTTCACATTATTTGTATTTACATCGCAAATAGGAACAAATACAAGATATCTATTTTAATCAAATATTGTATTTAATTTCATTATTAAAATTGTAACTTTTTAACACACAGAATTGTAATACAGCCCTTTTTAAATTTGATTTTTAACTAGTTTTACTATAATCTATAATATGTTAAAAATGCTTCATCATAAAAACAATTGAAAAAGGCTTGAAATTATTAAAATAGAAATTTTCGCTTATATTAAAATCATTTCACTATTTTATTTGTACACTCCAGTATTTTCATCATTATAGGAATTTATTTTTAAGTCTAATTTACATACTGTGAAAAGTAAATGGAGTTAGTTGTAAGATTGCAATATATTTTGGATGAGTAAATGAACATTATGTAAGTGTGTTCCAGGGAAAAAATGTATAAAAGAATTTAATTATATGAAGAATAATAATGAAATCTTATAAATATGTATTTGTAAATAATAAAACAAAATGCTTGTGCCTTCAACATTTAATTATAATGCATTAACTTGCTAAAAAGAAAAACAGGAAATTAATGTAATGAAAAAATAAAAGTAAAATTAACACTAAATATTTTTATATGGCATACTTATTTCGACTGAAGTTTCAGTTTAAATATGCAAATGTAAGTTCAACACAAACTGTAAACATTGTAAAATGACAAAATAGTCTCATGTATTGAATAATTAACAAAACTTTAAATGAAATTAATGTTTGAAAACTCAGTAAATTTAATAAATATTGAAATTGGAACACTTCTCATCTACTTTGCTGAAAAAATTAAAAACAATTTTAATTATCTGAGTTTTTAACTATCTATTAAATTTATCATGTGTTTCATCTATAATATTGAAAAAGTACACAAAAAAGACAAAAAAATTTAATCTTTATCAAATGAGTTTATTAAATTGATTATTTCTAACTGAAGAGCATTTCCTTTTTGTTTGTTTTTAATACCGGCAATTCTGCTAGATTGAAATGGAATACAATAATTAAAACCAATCACTTATTTCCATGTTATTACTTCCACTTGGCGAAAAAAAGACAAAACATGATCCGTGTTTAAAATCATTGGCGATATGAATTGCTCGAGTTGCTGCTGCATGCACAAAAAAGTTGCTCATTCTCGGCAACTTATAACGCCAATAACTTTCATTTGGCAGGAAACTTGGCGAAAACAAAATTATTTACAAATTTCAATTGCGCAGCTGTGAAAAAAATCTGTAATATTATTGGACGGATAGAACGAGTTGCTCAAAATTTTAGCTGTGACGTCACGTAATGTTAAGTCTACGGGAGTTGCTCAAACTGAAATCTGGGCAACTCTAATGTAATAGGGGCTTAAGACCACTCAGCCACGGAGCGCCCCAATTCTGGTATAATCAAACTATTTGCTTATGGCAGAGACTGCTGCCACGTCCGTGGCAGCAGACTCTGAGACTACTGCCACGCCGTTAAATGTCACTGTTAACCGTGAACGTTTTTTGTCTGTTCGTAGGAATTTAGTTTCGCTTTCTTCCATTTACTTTTGCGTGTTAAAATTTTAAGTAAATTTTGTTTTTCGATGGAAATTTTATTATTTTGTAAATAAGTTAGGTTTTCTTGCATTTTATAGGTGACCGGGATTAATTTCTTTATCATTTGGTGCAATATCATCAAATTAAAATTTTCAAATATTTTATTTTTTACCGTTTTTAATACTCATAATTTATAATTAAAATTTCGTTGCTTTTATTGATTGTAATCACTGCTAAAGGACCGACTACTAAACTGAATTTTATCAAAAATCTTTAATTATCTCTTAAACTAATGAACTTCAATGGTATACTTTTGTTATTTTTTCAAAATTATAACGTCTGTAAGAATTTCGTCTTAAAACTATGCAATATTTATTTATCAAACTTTATTTTTATTGAAAAGATTTAACTTAAAATGTACGGAAATATCCCCAAATGAAATAGGTAGAAACTAGTTTCTTTCTTGTATAATAATTCCATTGTGTTTTTTATATATTTATAGAAATTATTAAATCCTAAATTTGTTATTCTGTAAATCACAATTAATATAATACTTTCTATTAATGTTTACTAAAATATAAATTCCAAATATTTTGGTTTTTAATGGTAACATTAAAGTTATGCGATATTTTAAAAACTATCCAAAAAGTCTATAATCTAACATTTAACAAAATATTAAAGTAACTTTTTAAATTGATTTTTTTTGAAGTTATCATTCAATTAATATCAGCATATATATTAAAAGCATTTTATTTCATTTTAAATTACATTTGATTTGTTTAAATTATTAGTTGATTTGCAAAAGAAGGAAATTATTTTAATTTATATGATTTCCAAGACTTAAGTTCAAATAAAATACCTAGTTAAAAATTTTATAACTCAAGAATTAACCAAAATAGTATAATTTGTAATTTAAAATGTTTACATTTTTTAAAATACACTACTTGATAAAAAAATGCTTATTTTTCTTAAATATATATAATTAATTTAAAATAAATCATATAAAAGGTGAATTTAATAATGCACTGGAATACATTTTTCTATGTTTGTGTATGGTAAGAATTTCTAATTTAGCTGTAAAGAGAATGGAAATTCAAAACATTTTGTGAATATTACATTAAATTCTAGTTCTAAGTATTTTAATTATATACATATACATACACACATTTTAAATAACCTTTAGATACTGTTTTGTGATTAATATCTTTTATCCTTTATTAATGAAAAGTAAAATTTCACTTGTATATAAGAAAAAAATCAAAAATTTTATATCAATTCCCCCCCCCACATATATACATAATTAAACTGGTAGACAAATATATTTGATACCTTTAAATAAAGATAAAACTAACTTTAAAATTTCTGACAATTTTTTTAAATTACAGAAATGTATCCAAGTATACATCTGCTCAGTATAAACAAAAAAATATTTTAAACAAGAATTAATTTTTCCCTTTCCTTAATTCCGTTTTATTGTTGAAAAGTGTTTTTATATACTTGAACTTTTTGGATATTTGGTATGTGCAAAAGTAATACATTTTCTTTAATATATTGTAAACTTTAATATTAAGAGTTGTAATTCATTATATATATATATATATATATATATATATATATATATATATATATATATATATATATATATAATTACATTAGAAAATATAGTGATTTTGCAGCATGAAATAATTAATATACTTCATTAAAAAATTCCATAATGTATATTTGGTATATATAATAATCAATGTTTGAGGTACAGAAAAATACATACTTTCAATGATTGACTAGTTTAAAAATATTTTAAAAAGTTTATTTTCATTGGTGTATTTTAATATTCAATACTAATCTATCTGAAAGCATATTGAATTTTTTGTATGTTGAGTGCTGTATTTTTAATATTGTATTTAATAAAAGAGATGACCATTGATTCTCTTGTACAAGTTATATAAGTGACACAGCAAACTATCAATGTTAATAAGGTTATAGTTTTGTTCAATTGTAGCAATAATTCACATTTTTTTCAAAACTTTGATTTTAATGTCTGTGGCTGGATTTAAAAAATGTTTTGTAGTAAACTCCTTGATGTGCAATATTTTTTTAATTTTAAGTTAAATAAGACTTTGTATTTAGTTCACACAACTGTTTCACTTAAATATTGGAATTTTATAACTAGCTTATTATATTGAACCAAAGAAGTTTTATTGCTCACAAAACATATGCATAAAATCCAAAAAGTGTATTGAATTGGACACCATTTTAAAAACTGGAAATCACAAATCAATACAGCATTTAGATTTATAACTCTTGAACGTATTTGTAAAAGTAGTTTGTAAAATATTAAGAAATAATTAAATTATAAAATCTGACATTCTATAAACTATATTCTGAATATACTAGAGTTAATTTTGTGTGTTTGTAAACATATACAAACTGCAAGGGTGGAAATTTATACCTCAAAATTTTTAGTGAGAATAAAAATTAGAACACATAAAATGCTTCTATAATAAAAATGAATGCATATAGGAATAAGCATTTAATTTTAATACAAGTACAAGGAAAAATTTGAGATTTTATTCATATGATTAACTTTCCTTATAAATTGAAAATTTCTTTTCAGCTAGTTGGCATACATCAGTAAATATTTTATTAAATAACTAAAAAGTTTTGCTGTTTCTCATCCTCTTGATCAACAGAGCTAGATTAGGTCCTTGAGCCCATTCACCCTGAAGAAGTTTATTACCCATAGAATGTAAAGAATCCCAACTTCCTTCTTGAGAAAATTTCAAGAGCATCCGAGGAAAAATCTGAGAGTGGACTTCAAAAAGGATGGATGACTGTCTCGGTGGTTAAACAGTCCACAAATTTTAATTTTGTACTATGTGATTATTTCTAAATTTGAGTGTAATGTTGTGTAAATGTATGTGGTGTGTTTGTTTAAATGTAATAAATAATTTACTTAGAAAAGCTTATTTTGACATGCCACAAGGGGATCCTGCCTGGTGAGCCCGACAAAATAAAATGTCTGATAAGAAGCAGCTTATATTCTCTAAAAGGTACTTTTTAAATGGTAATTTGGAAACACTTTAAAATGTTATAGCAAAATGTTTGATTCAATACAGAAAGAAAACGAAGTGTATTACAATATTCGATTAGTTAATTAAAATCTTTATTCTTTTAACATTGAAGTTGCACAAGTGTTAAACTCTTTTTGACATTCACTTTATTTCCCATTTCACTGCTTAATACAGAACTAAATAAAGGATTGGACATTTTCCAAACTGAGTTCTGCAAAGTACAATAAAAAAAGAAAATAATTTTATAAATTTAATATTTATAAATTGCATTTCTGTAATAAAAGTTGCCTTATAAAATAAATATTGAGACATAAATGTTTATGTGTTTATTTTTTTACATGTAGTATATTAATTTATTCCTCATAGTTCCTTTATGAGGTTGATGAACATTTTATTAAAATATTAAGATTGATTTATGTTAAACTTATTTTGTGTCATTCTCAGAATATATAATTTAAAGAGTAAAATTCTCTTTTTATGGTACTACCATGTTTAATCATTCTGTTTCAAGCAAAAACGTTACTAGTAGTGTCTCCTGATTTTTTCTCTCAAAATCAATACAATCTACTGATTTTTATTTCTCCAAGATTGTCAGGTATGGTTATATACATGTCTGCATATTAACTACAATAATAATTTAAAACTTTAATAAAATATCTTTATCATTTTACATCTCTTCAAATTTAGAAGTATAAATTATAACATTGTTAAATACTTAAGTTTAAAAGATTTCTATACATAAATTGTGTTTTGTATTATTAAAATTCAAAAGAAAAATAATTTAATTTTTTAAATTTTGAAAAATCAGTGTCAGTGATTTTCTTTAAAATTATTCATAATTTTAAATTATATGTATGATTTACACAAATAAGAATACCAATATAACAAAACAATTTTTTTATTAATATACAGACAAGAATTAATACAATGATAAAAAAACTAAGACAAAATAATTGCAAAGTTCTTATTAAATATTATTTTGCAAAGATAAGCATTTATTTTAAGCACATGAAAAAATTTGCTGTATATTTTACTATCACAATTTTCTGTGAAAGTTCAAGCATAATTATTTTTAATAATGATATTTCAACCTTTTTTTAAACCGCACTATTTTCAAGATAGGATTCAAATAGATGAACAGTTGAACCAATAGCAATCAGTAGAAAAATATCTTGATTAATTTAAAAAGAACAAAAATTTAACATAATCCAATGAATAAAATATAAGCACCTGGCATTAATATAATTACAATAAAAATAATTGGATTACCTACTAATAACATACAGAAATGATAACATTTAAACACACATGGTTTAATATATAAAACTTTTTTATTGATAAATATATACGTTCCAGTTAATAAAAATTTTGATTAACTTAAAGTACACACAAAAAAATTTCTAGAGAAATATGTACATACTAACAATGAAAAAGTAATAAAAATATTTAGTACCAATTAAATTATATTAAAATATATATACAGAACAGGAAAGTGATCTTGATAAACATAATATAAACAATCTAATACAATAAAAGGTATATCACGCATATGAAAATCTTAAATTAATTTTTACATTTTCTTCCTGCGACAATTTGGCACACAGGAGCTCTGCAGTAAAAATCATTTGCTGGTGCTTGCAATAAATAAACACAAGACATATGAAACCATTCTTTGCAGCTGACACACTCAATCATCTTGCTCAAATTATAAGAAAAGTGATCTGACATGACACATGGAAGTCTACAAGAGCAATATACTGGGAAACAAAGTTGTTTTGCTTTCAAAAGAGTTGGAATTTTTATAGTGGAAGGGAAAACAGTTAATAAATCATCTTGAAAACATTTTAGTAAATGTTCTCTCATTTCTTCTTGCTTCAATTTATAATTTGTCATATCAAGTCCTTGTGCCAAAGACATGGCATTAGCAATTGCAAATAATCCACAGTCAGCAATACCATCCTGCAGCTGAGGAACAACACATTTTAAAATTATTTGAGAGCAGTTAACTTTTAATATTGATGCAACTTGAACAGCTATTGCATCATAATTTGCTTGATGTAGTGAGTCATAAATAAAGCATTCATTATTATTTCCACAATGAATATTTGAAGCAACAAGCCAATGATCATTTTGATGTAAAATTTGGATCATTGGCATAACTACTTTTTTGAAGTTTGGTATTTTTTATAAACAATATTAAATTTTTAACTGCTTCAGATAAATGTTGATCAGATGAAAGATATTTCTTCAGCTTCTGGTTGTGGCTCTCTGTTCGATTGTTGGTATTATTTTGCAGGGTTTTCATTTTTCTTCTAAAAAATGAACCCACAGTTTTACGCAACTTTCCCAACACTCTGTAAAGTATTCAAGAAATTCAGGAGGAGCAAGTTCTTTTAACTGGTAAACATTTGCAGAATAATCTTCAGCCGATTGTGAATATATCAGTTTGTTTAAAATTTCTTTTAAGCTATTTCTCTGTTCTTGAGTCAAATTAAGCGTTAGTAACTTTTTATTAAAAGCTTTTTGTACATGCCAGGTACACAATAAAATGGATGCAGAAGGAAAACAGTTATTTACTGAATTCATTTCTACTCTGTCTTTATCCATCATAAAAGTTTCGCAATTTGAAACAGAAGGATTTAATTCAATAAATTTTTTCAGAGCCAGAGTCAGAATTTCCTCAGTTTCAACTGAAACAAAAAAATATGCAATAGGTCGACCTTTTCCTTCACCATCTTCACACATAATAACATACAAGGGATAAGATTCATAGTTCACCTTGTATGTTCCATCAATCAGTAACACATCAGAAAAGTTGGCAGCTAAATGCTTCATCATTTTAGTTTGTATCAATAAAAAAGCAATTTCTCCATTTAGAATTTCAATATGGACAGCATTTCCTGCCTCATTATTTAAGGTATTAAGCTCATCTATTAACATATCAGTAGATGACCTCCCAGCAGCCTGTTGCTTCTTGTATGAACTTTTTAAATTATTTACATCTTTAGAAAGTAAATTCTTTTTAAACTTATCTGCAATAAAATGCTTCATATCTTTGGTTTGTAAATTGTAATGAATTAAACTTTGAGTAATACCTTTCTCTTCTTTATTCAGAAGTCTTTTATCAGTATAATTACTTCTAAGACTTTCATTCACTGGATGGTTGTGTAAATCAATAAATTTTTTGATTTCATAACATAATTTTTTCTTATCTTATACATATTATAACAGGGCAATTTTGTGCATTATAACACTGTTCAAGACGAATATGTTTTCCTCTTGATCTAGGGACTCCATAATGTTTACACCTAAATTCAATGTCTAAATATGGGAAATCACTACTAGCAAAAGGATTTTTATGTGACCTACCAATTGATAGTGGGTGAAACCCTTCTTTTCCCACTTGTCCAATGCAGATTTAAAATCATTATAATTAGAAAATGTTTTCCCTACCTTTAACTCAGCTAAATCTGTTTCATCTTCCATTTTTTTCAGAAAAAATTTATTAACAAGGAACTTATCTTTTAAAAAATGATCAGAATGCTTATAGAATACCTAATAGGAACAAGAAGTATTTGTTAAATTACAAAAAAATAATTTAATTACAATATGTAAGTAAGCAAATACAAAGATCAATAGAATTATAGAAAAACACTTACACTTAAAGAATCACAAATAAACTGAATCCAAACTACTCTTATTTTTGAACTTGCAATTATTTATGGAATACTCACCAACTATCAGACAAAAAAAAAGAAAACTGAAAGCGATTTGCAATTAATAAGGTAATTAAGCAATGATTATTTCATTTTATAATTATATAGAATGTACAAATCATACATATATATTCACAATATATGCAAAATAAAATAAGTTCACTAAAGAGTACAGAGTTACACAGAGGGTAAAATACGCCAAGCGTGTGATAAAGTGAGCCAAACTGGCTTAACAGTTTGGAATGAGTTTTCATGAAAAGATTTTTGTTTCGACTTAATGTGATCGTATAATATGCGCAAAATTTATTTTGTGTGCAACCCTTGTGTTTAATGAGTAATTTTAATTGTTTACAATTTAAAAACATGATACATTAATGTTCCCGTCATTGGAGTTCAAATTTTTTTAAAGTTACATTATCGCCAATTTTTGGAAGATATTTTGTTTATAATCTTTAAAATATTGTTTCAAAATTTTCATAGCTATTTTGCTTGAATTTTTTTAAATTATATTATTTCGAATTTTCCTTCGGTCAGCCAATAAAAGATCTGTACTGGGAGTTATGTTTGATTAGTTTGCAATTTGTTAATGTTAGAAGCTTAGCTTTATTACCTGGTTGTCACTGTACTAGGTGGCACTACACTGAAGTTTTCTTTTTAAGATGGGCACAATTGCTCAGTATATTAAAATTTGAGTTTTAATAAATTCATTTCTAGTAACTAAAATTTCATAATACTTCTATAGTATTTAATTATAATGAAATATTCAAAATTTTGATATTTGGAATTCCAAAAATTGCGGGACTTCAAAGTTGAAGTTCGAACACGATCAATAATCGTAGCCAGATATTGGGAGTAGTGACATAATTTAGGTTGGCGACAGAGCTGTGGAGCGCTTAGTGTGAAAATTGGAAATCGCGCCAAACCTATACAGCTCCATCGTCTCTTACCAATATGTTATATTTTTTAAAATCCTAATTGTGCTCAAACTTGAACAGTAAACATTGCAAAATCACACTAACTTGAATTTCAAAACTTTGAATATCATTGTAATTATTTACTACCAAAGCATTAAAACATTAATTACTAGAAACTTATTTCCCAGATTATAAGTTGAAAAACATAAAATTAAATATCATGCAGTCTAGACTCAATAAAACTAAATCTGTTTTGCACAAAAACATTCATTTTCATGAAAATTCTAGTTTTAACTAACCATATAAGGACACCCACTTCAAAAAACATCAGTGAAAGTCTACCCAAGAGATAATTGAACAATAAAGCTGAACCAATAACATAGTTGAGCCACATGTATAAGAAAGACAAATACTTTACAGCATAAAAAAATTCTTTACAGCATAATGTAATAGCAATGGTTAAATCTCCATATTTACTCCACAAGGTGCTAATCAAATTGACCTGACACATCATTCATACCCTGAATAGATGTCTTAATTGAAGATCAGGTGCCTTTAATGGCGTTTGTTTGAGCATCTGCATCTAGGTCTTTAAGCATCTAACTAGGATTAACTACTAAGTATACAAAGCTTTCATCTAAAAGACACTCATATGCTTTCCAACAATCAAATATTATTACAGAGCCCAAAAGAATCATTTTATAAACATAAAATAAACTTCATTTTAATACTTTCAAAATAAGAAATTTCCCTTCATTTCTGTTAAAATATGCTTATTATTTAAGTTCACAAAGCACTTTAAACAATAGAAAAATAAAAGCAAAATACAATTCAAAGATTAATTCGTACATTAAACGACAATACTTACATAAAAACTTTGACTAAATTTCTAGCAGTCTCGTTTATTGATTGGTATACAGAAGATGAAGTACAAAAAATCTATACAATGTGGTACTTACCATGATCTAAACATCATTTCTGTTAAACATCCACAGAATAATTTTTCTAAATAATTGAATATTACACAGAAAATTCAGAATAAGAAACGACCAAAAACCACGCACGAAATCCAAATAATAAAGACAAAATGTGTAAATATCATATTCACGGTTAACAGTGAATACTTAACGGCGTGGTAGCAGACTCTGAGACTGTTGCCACGTACGTGGCAGCAGACACTTCGCATGCAGAAATTTTTGACATCATCTCATACTTTGCCAACATCAACTTTTATACTGATTAAAACTATAATCATATAGCATTTTTGTATATCATATACATTTGTAAACAGTTAACGGTTCCAGTTAAGCTGGTTCTTTCTTCAATTATAACTTAAAATTGAGAAATAAAATGGAGTTACTGTTAAAATGCATTTATATAAAGTTTCTAGGCAGCATTATTTAATTAATGCAAGATTGTGATAAATCGTGCATTTTTAAATGTAAGCAATTAACATATTAATCAGATGTAAAACGAGTATTCTTGTACATTTAACTGGAACCGACATCGGAACAATTGATGTAAATAAATTTTTCTTGATCAACTTGATTTCATGTAGTAGAATAGAGCTTTGAAAGTGTATTAAGCCATATTCTTCTATTTTATGTTATCCAAGCATTTATTTTTATTAACTCTCAATGAAATTAACTGGTTAGTATTATTTAAAAAATGAGCGTAATGACAAGCCCCTCCATTTTACAGAAACAATAAATTTGTGATTAATTCACAGAAATAATTCATTAAACATTCTTGTGAGTCATATCTTAGCGTCAAAAAAAAAAATTGCTAAAGAATCATGGGGTATTCGATTGTAAAATTGTTCCCGATTCCGATAGTAAGTTATAAAGGGATTATAGAAAAAATAGTGATTCTCCTATTTACATGTAACATGAACAACAGATGCCATATTATTAAGGATGCCCAATTCCGAGTGTGGTCATTTTTTTAGCGAATTTTATCTAT
Organism: Latrodectus hesperus; assembly: GCA_037975125.1. Taxonomy (NCBI): domain Eukaryota; kingdom Metazoa; phylum Arthropoda; class Arachnida; order Araneae; family Theridiidae; genus Latrodectus; species Latrodectus hesperus. Next base: position 40,239,612 of record CM075855.1, read on the forward strand.
CATGCAACCTGGATTTTATTACTTCATTGATATGGAAACCTATAAGAATTATGCTGTAAATTCTATTTTAGCAACCCTAGTATTTATGTAATCGCGCATTTCTTCATCGCCAAAAGCATCCTGGATTATACGGCATCTGTGTCAAGTTTTCATATTGTTCATTCATGGGCCGTTAAATTCGATGTATGTTTTTATTAACAATTAAACAATAGCATTTAGAAATATATTTTATTTTGCCAAATTTTATGTTTAGGGCTGGGGAGAATACTTCCTAAGGAACAATTCACTGTCGTACATTATAATTAATGGTGATAATATTTGCTATGAAAAGATGAGAAGAAGGTTACAATGCACCAACGAACACCATATTCTACACACATGTAGTGGGTTCTCTTTTCCTTTCTGCTATATTTCCCACATCATCTATTGTTGGAAATCAACTTTGGCATTATTTTTCAAACTGGCTGAATGTGTATCATCAGGAAGTACACACTTTGTTGCTTGGAAGCTAGTAGAACGTCCCTTCTTTTTCCTTGAGGATTACCCATCTATAAGGCTAATCATGCCAGATTTAACAAAATATATTTATATTTCATTAGGTTTTTTTTTTGGTTTGTTTGTTGCATAACAGTCATTTTTTACACACGAGGGCTAATAATACCGGGACCTACGGTTTAAAGTGGATTCCGAACCACTACAAACATTCATGCCCGATGTGGGATTCGAACCCATGAACTGTTGAACCGAAGGCAAGAGTGCTAATCATTCGGCCGCCAGCTCGGCTATGTTTCATTAGACACATTATTACTGGATGCATGCTTTTTTCAATTTCGATGACTGCAACGGAAGAGATCATGGCACAATGGCTGATGGAAAACATGGTGTTTTGGGGTTTTTTTTTTTGTTCACACATACTATTGCTGGATGCATGTTTTTTTTTATTGCTGTACTCATTAATGCCAGATCTAAAAATGTACATATTTCATTAGACACATTATTAATGGATACATGCTTTTTTAAAATTTTGATGACAGCAACATATGATTTTTGTTTTGTATATTAACCTTTAAGACTTGCTAAAAGATTAAAACTAATCTATATTTTTCTCAATATGAAATTTTACTTTTCTTAAATGGTTTAATCGTTTTTCTTAAAGTTGAATAAAATCTTTCTCATTATTATTATTTTATTAACCTTTGTCATCATGGTTATTTTATTTTAGTACATAAAAATTATTTTTCTCACTGTTTACTGCACATAACTCACAACTTATGACAATATTGCTAATAAATAATAGGCAAAACAAAATTTTATAACATTTTTTAATTTTTATTGCTCCATTTTTTATGAATAACAAAACCAAATACCTTACTTCACAGAATCACTTTAAAAATGTATAACAGCAACTCAAGCAAAATAAGGCATTTAGTTAAATGAGAAGCTATCTCTGATATATCTAATAAAACTCTTAAAATATTCACTATTGTAGTATGTATTTATCTCTGCTAATATTAATAAATATAGAAAAGGAATAATTTCCTTATTTGCTTAGTATGATATAAAAATATCAAGAGTAACTTCAATATACACAAAATAGAAAAACATATATGTAGATGTTAAATTCACAATTTAAAATTAAATCTCTCAGGAGATAAACACACGAAAATAAAAAAATGTAATTTTTAAAAAGGATAAAAATAGTTTGGTGTATTTAAAATTATGCAATAGTTATTACAATAGCATATTAATTAGTATATATTAAATATGTGTATACTGTATCTACAAAAATGAAATACATTACACATTCCTAAATTCATAGACAAAGAAAACCTGGAATTATTGAAATATTTTTTCTTAGAAAATGTATGATGAAAGCATTTTTAAAATATCTTTGTAAATTTTTACGATGTTATATGTTCAAAAGTAAAAATTTTGGCAACCCCTTCAAATAAAGAAAACTACATTTAAGTAATTAATATAATTTTATCTATAATACTAAAAATATTGTAAAACACAAACAGCTTATAATTAAATCACTAGCTTTTTTTTAAATAAAAAGCCAATTAATTAACAAAAGATAGTTTGTTTATGCATAGACAAAATTCTTTAAATCACTTCTCATGAAAATAAAATAAAAATAATTTATTTTAACACATAACAGGAAATTGTAAACTTCAGAATTTTTTAAGCAAAGCTTCATTAGCATCTCAACATAACAATAATATATATATATGTGTGTGAATAGAAAAAAAACATTGGGGTTCGACATGAAAACTGGCTCTCATGAGTAGTTCACAACAAATGCTTCATCAAAGGAAAAAAAAAATTATAATTTATTGTGAATATTTGACACAATGAAGTAATATAATTGAGTGTAAGATTTAGATTTATAATTCTATTTTGAAGTTTTAAATTTGTGGTTTGTGTATGAAATTTATTATTTAATATTTGATTCCATTATACATTACACATTGAATTGTGTTAAAATCAAAAAATATGGTTAGTAATTTTATTTGATTATATTTTGTTATAACTGCACATATTTAAAAACATCGCTACATTTTTCAACATTTATGTATCATTCTGTTGACTATATCTGTGAAAAAATATGCCGTTTAATGATGCAATTTTAGCACCATATAAATTGCAAATAAAGCCCAACAATGAGCATATAAATTTTAACATACATAGTTTTATAATGATGTTTATAAATAATGGTTCGATAATGGAGAAAAATGTCCTTTTAACAAAAGAAATGAGATATACATGGTAAAAGTATGAAATTAAAATACAATATTAAAAAAATAATATTAAATAGCTGAAATCACAAATATTATCGCACAATAAATGGGAATTCAAAAATGAATTATGCAAAAACTTACTTGAATATAAAAATCTCAAATTATCAGCATACAGCATCACACAGCAACAGGTGCAAATGGCAAAGAAATAAATGGCTAATGCAAATGCATGTATGATGTTTAGGATTTAGGGGGTGACACAAGTGAGAATCGGAAACACTGGGGACAGAATTCGTTCGGGTTTCCCAAACGCTTCCGAGGATTAGTTCTCTCGGAGAAAAGTTTACTTCCCTTATCTGCTAAGGTTGACGCCTTTAATTCCTAGAAAATTTTTGTTGTATGCAGAAGTTATGTCTAATTTACGTTTATTAAAAAACACAATTATAATTAATTTTCATTGCTTCTTTTATTAAAGCAACTGCAGTATTATGTTTAAATCTAAACAACTAATACATCATTCTTTAAGTTAAATTATGATCAAATAATTTAAGAACATACTCTGGTTTAGTCTCAAACTTTTTCCAAATGAAAAGACTTTGCTTCACTTCTAAATTATACTTTAGCGCCCACCTTAGTTTCTCTTGAATCTGGCGCCCATTGAATGATGTTGAATATTATGATAAAAAAATTTTTAATTATGTGCGTATCATTGCCTTAGCCAATTTTCAATTTAGCCAGAAATATTGCAAATTTTTGCCAAGGGGCATCCTGAAATATATTTTCTCCTAAAAATGTATTCTTTTTGTGTTCTAATCTCATAATGCCAAAATATTTTTATAATTATCAACTTGATTTTATAATATCAGTGAAGTTCACATAAAAAGAAATATTTTATTTGTAAGGAGATATAAATATATTTTCTAACTATTAACTGTCAGTCAACGTCATTTTCAAAAATTTTATTTGAATTTTTCTTGCAAATTTGAAAATTTTTTATGTACATACATGTGTTTTGTTTCATTGTTTGGTTGCACACTAATAAAATAACATTACTTTTATACAGTTCGCATTTTTATTTTATTTCCTTTAAAGTTTTTTGTAATAGTTTTTTTTTTTTTTTTTGCTATTTAATTTTTTATGAAACAATATCCCTGTTAAAGACTATTTTATAGAAGTAAATTATCAGGTTTGAGATTTTTATATTGCTGAAATAAACTGACCTGGTAAATATTTCAGTATGACATAGTTTACAAATATTGAAAATAGTATTCTTCATGGTAGACTGATTTTCAGTTAAAAATTAAAATGTTACTATTAATAATAAAAACATGTATATATGAAAACATTGTTTTTTAGTAAAATGGTTATTGCACTCATCAAAAAATTAAAAGTTTTACAGTAAATAGTCCATTTCAGGAAAACATTTAATGAAAATTAAGATTTTAGAAAATTATGTACCATAATAAATGCCATTATGTACCATCTATCATACCTTTCTTACAATTGTACAGCAGTTACTAGGTATTATCTCAATGGTTTCTATATTCTTATTTAGTAACTTCACTGCTATTTTTATACCTGCCTACTTTTTGAAAAGTGCTTTGAGTAAAACTTTTCATGTTAAATTATATACATCTACAAAAAACATTTTTCTTGATTAAAATTCAGTTTTTAATTAATACCTTTAATTAATGTTGCATTTTTGGTTGTGTAAAACAAATTATGCATAAAAATATATGTTCTAAGAATCTAATCAATTAAAGATTTAATAAAAATAAATATTTAATTGCAATAAATTCGTAGAATCTAGAATGCATTCATAAAACATCATTTATGTTATCTTAATATTAAAGATAATATTTATAAAGAAATATTTTGGATATCACAATAAAAATAATTTGCAATTTGAAGAAATATTCATTTCATCATAAAGACACATTAACTGAATAGAAATAAGTTGCCTATTTATATTAGATTCTAAATCAGATAAAGTTAATAATTAGAAGCATTCACAATTAATGAAAGGAAAATTCTAATTTAAAGACAAAAAACTCCATAAAAGTACTTTCTTGATTAAATTTATTTTTAAAAGATTTAAAGACTGAAATAGTTCAATGCTGTAACAGTGGCTTTTTAACCTTTTATTTTATTTATTTATTTATTTTTAACAAACTCTTAATGACATTTTGCTTATAACAAAATCTATCACTAAAAAATTTCACAACAAACACATTTTCTAAATTAGATAGTGAGTTTCTAAATTCATTTCATTTCTTTTCCACAAAGTTAAAAAGTCTTTGCATTCTGTATTGCAATGAGGTATCACTAACAAAGGCAACATGAATTTAGCTATTCTGTCACAATTGTAACTATGATCTATTTCCATAATTTGAATAATTTCAAACCACAGAGATTTAAACTTTTTAGTTTAGATAAGTCTTCAGTTTATAATAAAGAAAACTGATTCTCTAGCTTAAATCCACGACCACATCCTTAGATAACCTAATTGGCAGCAAAAATAGAAATATTTGAATGAAGTATCTAACACTTTTTTATATTATTTCTGCTAAGCTGGAAACAATTATAGTGACTCAGTAGTTTCACATTTCTATCCTTTAAGATCAGCAAAGTGATGAATCATTTGCTGTAGGCAGTGATTGGGAGGGTGACCTCATTGGATTGTTGGTGCTTCTTGGGTTCAGGATGTGTCCATGTTAATCTAACATCCTTTTACTGGTGTAGAGACGAGAATGTCAGCACAGATGTGACCTCGTCACCTGAATGTGGTTCAAAATTACAAGGGCTTTGGTGGTGGGTAAATATTCCAAACTCTTTAGGTGAATATTCCAAACTTTTAAGGTAGAGTCCAGGGCTCATTTGCATTGCTATGTATGTACTTTAATATGGGAAGTGACGGTAAGCAGCCTATAAACAAATAGTGAATTGGATTGAAAGAGAAAATGTTTACAACAGGGTAGAAATTTGAATCACTGTAATTATGAAAGTTGTAATTGTAACGTAAATAATAAAGGTTGTAATTGGTTTTTTCTGACATTTAATGAATGCAAAATTTTTAAATCAATTACATCCATAACGCTTTGCTTTTCCATTTTAAAGAAACATTTTCTTAAAAAGTAAACCATCATGATCAGCAATGCTGAATAGTATATTGTGCTTTATCACAAAGGAAGCAATATATTTTTGATTGAGTAACTACTTAAATATAATTTTTGAAGTAGATATTTAATACAGAAATGCTGGTCTAAACCTTTTGCTACTTGTATATGCTTTGGACCTTTGACATGATGAGAAACATTTACCATAAATGCTGTATGAAAAGATATTGAAGTCATAACATCATACTTAACTTTAGGCAATGCTTTGATATATAGAAATTGAAAACAAACCATTTTCAAGGTTCAAAATATCATTTATTAGGTATACTATTACTACAGCTCACCAAACATCAGCAACAATGCAAATCATGATGAAGACTAAGTGCTTGTTTTCACCAAAGAGCGAGTCAAATAACATGACCATCAACTACAGTGCAAATCTACAGCATTGAATTCTGTCTGTAGACTAATGGAGAGCAAGAATGCTATGCAGTAAACAGGTGTAATATGATAGAACTTAAGAATTATTTTTACATATTAACTTTTTCTGAAACAAATTTTTTTAAAGTATCAATATCTACCATGCTCTACTCACAGAAACACATAAAACATTCCATGCTATCATAATATATAGTAATAATGAGTGAAAGTTGGCAAGTCTGTATTTCCAGTCTAATGTCTGGAACTATTTTATAGAAATTAATGAAAAATCAGCAATTGAAATTTTGATTATTCATTCGATAATTTTTGTTTATTTTAATTCCATAGAAATGCATTTACTATTCAGGTAATATTTCCAAGTAATAATTGCTGAATGGTATATTGTGCTCTAATGACTTTCTTAGGATTATTATTTTAATTTACTATGGATTAGTATCAGTCTTATTTTTTGTTCTCAATGAATGTTATAATTATTTTTATAACAAATTTTGAAATTAAGCACTATTTTAATTGATAATGGGAAACAAATCAAAATCACCTTAAGAATTTCTAAATTTGTAAAATAAAAATTTTCTTAAATTAAAATAAATTTCTTATGAAGTTAATATATATTTTCCTTGGAATTAAAATCTTCCAATTTTTCTGTTACGCGCGAGATACATAGATAGTAAAAATGTTTCGGAAATTTTTATTGGAATATCACATATGCAATTGCTACTGTTTGTAGTACAAGAGATCCATTTGTGGATATAGGAATATCTTCTAAATTAGAGTACATAGGTATAAAAATTACGAATGTATTTTTTTTCCAAACTCTTAATCAGTAGACACTATATTCTAAACTGACATGGTTACAAATTTTAAATTCAATATTGCTATTTTTAACAATTAAAGGCCCCTATTTTAATAAAAAAAATTGCATTTTCAATATTATGATATATTGTACTTTATTAGTCATTATTCCTAGCTTGATATGAAATGGAAATAGATAAGATTTAATTATTTCAATTTTACAATTATAGATTTTAATTTTTTTCAGTATTAAAATAAATTTCAACAAAACTCTGCAATGTAATTGTTACTTTGTATTTTTATTAGAAATTAGTATTTTCTTTTAGTCATTGTCAAGCATTTTCCTTTAAATTTATAATTACAATAAATTTGATTTATTTATTTAAATCTTATCAAAAATATGTATCAATACTAGCAATTCATAACTGCCAATAAACACATATTTGAGGTGATAAAAATGTTACCTTTTATTGGGATCACTGTTAACTTAGTAAAAAACAGACACAAATACAGATTAAATCCAACAACTACTTTTTTATTTTATATGTGTAAAATTGTTCTTTGTGTGATAAAAATGCAATTTTCAGATCTGTATTAAATTTATACAGCATTCATAAACAAAAGGTTAATTAAAAATTCTTAAAACATTTACAAATTTTATAATACAAATATATGTATACAAAATGCATATGAAATATCCATACTTTACTATTGAAAATTGTAAAATTATATCTATTCTAGGTAAATAGGAACGATTATCACCAATAATGTTTGAAAATTTGCAATGTAATTTGAATAGCTAATGATTAAAGTAAACAAGAAATTACATTTATTTTCAATAAGTTTACATTGTATTTGCTTATTGTTCATCAGTAATTTTTTATACATAGAAATAAAATTTTAGTACAAGGTTTTTAAGAGAACAAGGAATTTAAGATAAGTTAATGAATATTGAAAAAAAGTCGCTCTTAAAAGTATGTTTTTAAGATTCAAAATAACAGTGCAACTCAAATCAAAAGATTAAGATTTGAACTTTTATTGAAAAACAAACTTGTACAATTGAAATACATGCATAAAGAAACAAATTTTTTCACAAATAAATGAAACATTAAAATTGTAAACACATGAAAGCATCATAAAAATGAAATAAACACAATAAGATTTTCTAATTTTAGGGTTTCCTTTTATCATTTAATGTGTAATTATTTTAATCTTTTCACAATTTCGGCTTTTAATCTTGTGAAGTTAATATCTTTATAAGTTTATAAAACAATACATACCATAAAATATTGTTTAAAGCTTCTTATGACCCTAAAATAAGAAAGAAATTACGACATACATAAGTATACATTGATGAAAATTTTGATTTAAATGATCAAACATCAGAAAATGGATTTTTTATGATAATAAGATATATAACAAACAATTAAGTATAAACATTCTGACATGCATACAAATGAATAAAAAATACATCGATATTATAAAGCAATAAACATCAAGGATCAAATTCAAATTTAAAACCTTTGTTTTAAATTATTACTTTTAGATTTAAAAACTTTTTTAAAATTTAAATGTTTAAACTAAAATATTTTGAATAAAATATCATTTGTTAAATTACAAAAATCTTTAAAAACTTAATGTGATGAATGGACAATGGCTTTATGAACAATAAGACTAGAGTAAAATTTACAAGAGTGATTGTGATTAATAATTTATATGTCGAATTTAGAGATCAATCAATGCTGGATATTGTTAATTTTGAAATGATATGAAATGCATTAGGATCACAATCACTCCTGATATCACAAACGCTTTATGAGTGTTTAATGATCTTGATGTTATCACATTTATCTTAGAGTAAAATTACAAAATTTAGCTATAAGCGCCTCAAATTTCTTTTACTCTTTTTGCTACCAATTACAGTCATGGGTATTTGAATATTTCTACAATCATGGACCTTTAGAATTGGACATAAACAATGTTTACAAAACACATATTCACATTCACTACAAATATATTCATCTCCATTTTGATTCTTGGCAGCAAAGGAACACTTGGGGCACTTCATTAAAAAGCCATTTTGAAGATTTTTTCCTTCCTATAAATAATAGAAATCATAAATGACATATTAGTATTGTTTCATTTTAATTTAATCGTTGAAATTGTCAAAACTATTAAGATACTATTGATACTATATCAGTTAATATAGATGTATTCACTAAGTATTTAATATTAATGTGTTTTGTTTAAATAATACATTAATTTTCACATACTTTGTAAGGAAATTAAACTAAGTCTAGCTTCATGTGCATTTATTTTTATGATTATATCAAAATGATTAAAGACATAAATTAAAAGAAATGTTATGCATATTTGCAAGCTTGTTTTTTAAAGCCTAGTTTTATATCTCTGGATGAAAAATCTATTATTGCAAGGATATAAATATTAAATTGATTGAAACTTTATTGGGGGCTTTTTTTCATACAATATATTGTTTTGTGGTTTAGTTTTTTTCCCCTACCAATTTATTACCTTTTTCAAGTGAAGGTAATAAGAGCAGGACCTAAGATTTAAAATGATTTGCAAACCACTACAAACGTCCAAGTCCGAGATAAGTTTCTAATCACATAGCTATCAACTTGATATGTTTGATTTTGCCTTTATCTTTAGTAAGAATTTAAACGAGTAGAATCTACAAGTAAGAAAGTTATTTACAATTTTTGCAGATAGAGCTGCAATCATTTTGCCAACCTAAACAATGTCACTTGATGCAACATGTTTTCAAAATCCAGGAGTATATCTGCGCAATAATGCAAAATCAATAATATAAAACATCTTTTATACGAAAACTCTGGTTGCTGATTAACAAGAATAACAACTCACAATGAACCTAAATATATATGTCAAATATTTTACATATATAAAAGCACCATATTTAATAAATTACACATACATTACATACAACAGCAATTTTAACAGAATAACACGCAAGTACTTACCTAATCGTTAGTAGTAGGAAATGTTATTTTTAAAAAAATTCAATTTATTGCCACCTAATTGATTTATAAAATTTTCACTTGCTACACAAAAATACAAAAAAATCAAGAGTTATGAATTTGTGTGTGTGTGTGATCCACTTTGAATTAAAACTTCTTTTCTGTATCACAATTTCAAGCACAAATATTAAAAAGAAAACAAAAGCTTCCAGGACTACTAACTTCCAACAAATTTTGCACTCACATTCAGCTTGCCATAAAATTGCAATAATCTTATTTGATGTGTTTGGCCTCCCTCCCATAGTCTTGTAGGTAAGGTTAAAAGTTATACAAGGTAAAGAAGTATTTTATAAGGTAATTTTAAAATTACAGTAATTTACTTGAACTTTATGAAAATAACTGACAAGATTTCTATTTAATTTTTAAATTGTACTTTGCTAATTGGTTATAATAATCAAAATTATCACAATTTATAATTAGATTAAAATATATATAGAAATATTTGTTACAATTAATTAGATATGTTTAAATATTTTTATTTTCTCACTATTTTCACATAAATTAAGTGTATAATTTTTTTCTATTCTTTAAGTATTAGTTATAGCTTTCACTCCTTTAAGTATTTACGATACAAATACTGAAGACAGTAGATGATTTTCCTTGCCTAAAAATATGTGAAAGAATGTTGCTGATGATTAGTGTCATTTCTTTTGTGATTCACAATATTAAGTATTTAATGTTATTTTACTCATTCATTACCTTCCTATAAGATTACTCAAATATTTGTGACGAAAAGGTACTTTTATATCTTATCTTAGAGCAAAGTAAATAACAAAATAAGGCTGGTGTTCCAGATCTTGTATCTACAGAAGCTGTCACCTTCCCCTTTATCGAGGCTAGTCCTCAACATTTACTTGAGTTCAATTCTCGATGGAGGAGCTCCTTGGAGACCCCATTCTTTTTCTTGATTTTTTTAGAGTGCATGGGCTCATGGATCTAGTGTAGCTCCACTATTCCGGATGGGATTTGTAACAACACAAATAAGGATTTATTTGAACTTGAAAATAAGACAATTATAAAAAATAAATTTAATTATTAAAAGGGTAAAAGCAGTTTTTTCTACTTCTGCTCTTGTACACCGATTTTTCATAGGAAACTATATGACTGTGCACAGATAAAACTATCAATAAAATAAAAATTTTGTAAAAAGATTGAGTTAAACTTGATTAAAAACAGTTGAATTGCTTTTCTTCCAAAACCAGTCAAAATAAGTCAAAATTATCTTCAATGCTTTATCATGTGAACTTTTGTCTTTTACATACCACCTTAATTAATTAAATTGAACACTAATATGTTTGCAGATAAAATTTTGAATCTTATTATAAAACTTTTAATTACTAAATGTAACTTAATTTATGAAATCATTGAATAAAAATTGTAAAGTTAAAAAAAGTCTTGATATTTTATTTAATATATTAATACTAAAAATCACTTTAAATGAATTACTTACCCTAATAAAGGATTCAAACTTGGCATTGCATTGTTTGATAGATTTTTCTGTAGGAACAGTTTTTTTAAGAACAGGAATAATATTTGTGATTTCATCAAAAACATATTTTTGAAGTACTGTTGAGCGATCGTACCTGTCATTTATCCCAGATAATCTTGATTCCTGTAGATTCTCCTGGAAATAAGCATTTAAATGCATTAAGTTTATTTATGTAGAACAAAAACTTTGTATGAAATTCATTCAAATGCTTATCTTTTATTTTAATAAAAATGTTATCAAGAAATTTTAATTCTAAAGAAACAAGTTATTAAAAATTAGTTTAAGATTTGCTCTATAATTTATGATTTAATTATTTAAAACCCACAGTTTTAGAAGACCATACATGTATATCAGCATCAACTTCATTGATTTAAAGAGTGATTACAAACATACTTTTAAAAATTAATTATCAAAAGCTTTTACTTATTGAATTGGTTTTAACTACAATCATTTTTAGCAAAATACCATAAATGTAAACAATTATCATTTCTAGTCTATGAAAATTAAATATTTTAATTTACTATTAAGAATAATTTGCATGAATTATACATATATCTATAAAATAAAATGTGACGTTATTTATGAAAAGGACAGCTACTTTGAATTTGGCTAATTTAATCTATTCTTAAATTTGAGATTTCCCCAATCTCAAATTTAAGAAAATATTAAATTAGTATAAGAAACAGACTTAATCTCAATTTTTTTGTAATGTAAAAGCTAGTGCTTGGTTGATTAAAAAACAATTATAAGGAAATATTTCATATTGGTTGAGCATTCCTAAGTAATATTTTTAGTTATTCAATATTTTTCAACATTTCTTAAAAAACTAGAAAGTTTTTAACATTTGGTCATGAAGCTTAAAATGTAAATAAAAGAAATATTCAAAATCACAATACTCAATATCTAAAATTATACAATTTTGGTCCAACCTTTAATGGCAACAAATATGCAAATCCTTTGGCATGAAAATTGCTCCAACAATAATATTTTACACTTAATATTCAATTATCAATATACGTACATAACATAAGATTCATATTAATCAAAGAAACCAAGTTTCAATTTCATATTGTTTTATGTTAATACATAGAAAAAACTATTTTTGCTTGGTGTTAAAATTCAAATAACATCCATCATATTCTTCCAATATAATAAAAAGTTAAATAAATATTTAACCAAACAATAAAATGTTTCAGCAATAAACATTACCTGTTGCATTTTTCGGTTCTTCAAGAATTCTTTTCGTCTCAGATTGGCAACTTCATCTTCCATGACCATCTCTTTACATGTTTTACTGACACCATAGACGGAATTAATATCTTCATCAGATAAATAGGTATGTATATGCCTTATAACATGTTCACAATTTCTAACTTTTAGCTCATTGAAAAAATCTACTCTTTTTTTAATTGCTGATTTTTTATCAGTAATTTCGCATGGTATTCTCTGACAATTTTCTAATTTCAGTTTACAAAATTGCCATTGAATTAGAGGATATCTTGTCACAACTTTTTTCTTTTCATCTTTCTTTTCTTCATTAATAAAACTTTTAATGGATAAATCAGATGATTCATTAAACTTTAATTCTCTTACCACATCTGGAAAACTATGATCAACCCCAGAATCATTTATTCTTTTACGAAATTTATTAAGAGAACAAGAAATCATATAATTTATCGATGGTGTTGGCGAGTAGATCCCAGAGTCAGAATCAGGGCAAACTTTTTTGGTACGCAATGGATCCTCTTTAATAGGAGATAGAGGGTGGAATAATTTTTTGGACACAGATTTCCTTTCACTTCCAATGTAACCACTATCATAATGAGGGTTGATTGGAGTACTTGAAGGAATAAAATCTAAACAAAAATATGTTATATTAAAATGTAATACATAAAAAAATGGTGGATAAGTTCAAATAACATTTTGTAATAGTTATATCATGAAATAATCATAAATTTGAAAGAAGAGAGACAAATTATAATGACAACTATAAGCTAAATAATAAAAAATATCAATTAGTAATAGCTAATGTAAAGGAATATAATCAGTAAATGTTAAAATCCTAAGCATTTGAAAATATTATGGCTTTACCACCTTGTTATACTTACTACCATTTATACTTGAGTATAATTTTAAAATAGTCTTTAAATATTTTCAACTATTTCATTTTTATTTAGTTTGGGATTTAATAATAATTTTTGCACATAAGGGCTAATTTGATTAAGCCTACTGTTTATAAAGGATTCCAAGCCAAGTCAGAAATGCTAATTTTTTCAAAATGTGAAGGAAAAACAAAGCAGTTGATTTATATTTGGATTGAAACAAATTCATAAAATCTTCGCACTAATTTGCAATATTTAAGGATCTCTATATTTGTCCTAGAAATGGTTGACTGGATGATTGTATGTATAATTTTAGCCTTCATAAGCTTGGGAAAATGGTAAAACTGAGTATTACGGTCTCACCTTAGCGAAAATTAAAATTTATTTTATTACACAATTTTCTAAAATAAGAAAAGATATTCAAAAGAAAATCCTTAATTACTCTTATTAAATAAATAATATACAGATACATTGTTTTACAGAAAAAAAATGTGCTTTAGAGGTTCGACCGTAATACTCAGTTTAGCCGAGTAATCATATGTTCAGAATTCTAACGACTGAATAACATAATATTGAGCAAATGAATCTATATATAATCACAAAACAATATATATTAAATGACACACATGTGATTTCTTTCAATAAAAAATAGGTTTGAATTTTTCGATCGGAGACATTTTGAAATGAAGGCTTAATTATATAAATTTTAGAGATGGTTAAAATCACAATTTTTCAGAAATTCATGAAAAAAATATAACACATTACCCATTTTAGTTGGTGTCGTATTCATTTTAGCGGATTTAATATTTTTAAAATAAATATCTAATTAAATCCGCGTAAATCTTTACCCGCGTACAACTTCCCACTTTCAAATTTCGCCGCAATCTAAGTTTTCGCAGGAAAAAAAAAAGATAGAATGTTCCTAGCCAATAAAATTAAAGATCATTGTTAACGTCATCAAATACCTAAGCTTTAGTTGAGGCTAAGAATGTAAACAATATAAAATTTAAACAAATAATTTAAAAGACTATTTAAATTAGTAAAATAACATAATTAAAACAAATTATTTAAAATAAATGCCAAAAAAGTTATCAAAATTTATTTTCAGACTAAAAAAGTAAAGTTCATACATAATACAATATCTATTATTTTTCACTGTTACTGATTACCGAGACCGATAATTCACATACGATAATCGATTACAGAATTACATGGTGAAACGTCGCTTCATTTAAGATAATTGAATTTAGCCTCCACCGCCACAGAACAAATTGAGCCAAAGATAACAATTTAACTAATATTGTAAAGGATATCCTCGAAAAAAGCAAATTCTGCAAACCCCTAACACAAATAATATACCTACTGGATGGAATAACCAATCTCATTAAAGAAAGAAACCATTTGTGAAAAAATTAGAGTAGGTGTAGAATTCCCCTCGTAAAGTAACAAATCAATGCCCTAAGTAATAAAATCAAAAACGAAATTGCAATTATTAACCAGAATAATTGGAACACAGATCTATTTAATTTGAATGTACAAGATGGTTCCTTCTGGAGAGCGGTTGATAAATTTAAACTAAAAAAGGTTCCTCCCTATACTCACAGATAGCGTCACAGTAGACACATCAAACACTGGGGAGGCCAACCTAGCCTGCTTGGTTAGAGCGTCATTTTCATTATCGGAAGATAGTGAATTAAAATCTCAGCTTAACCGAAGGTCCATCATGTTCGAAGGCGGCTGGAGCACGTTATTTAAAACTGAGCATTATCACAATATCCTCCAAGTGAAATGATACTTCTGGGAGTCGCACTGCAAGAATTGGAGGTCTTCTTCGAGGTCCATGTTTTAAAATTACGAAAATTCCACCCAGCTGCTTCTATCTAACTGGTAGATTCCGACTCAGGGCTAGGTACAGAAAAGCATGATGGTGAAGCAACAACATCAAACGCTTCCAAGGTGGAAAACTTGGCTGATTCGATTGAACACTAGTTCAAACAAAATGATATAGAAAACTATAAAATAACCTGGAAATCACAAATACAGTTGAATGGTATCTTGAAAACCAAAACATCCTTAGGCAGGATATTCAAGAAGTAGCAGCATCTGAGGTTGAAAATTACATAAAGAATATTAAAAATATGAAAAGTCCAGGGTATGATAAGAAATCAAATAAAGCTGCAAACAATTTTCAGTTAGTATTATCTGCTATTAGTATTATCTGACTAGCATCATAAATGACATTCTAAAACTTAAGCACTTTCCCTCTCTGTGAAAAAAAAAAAAAAAAAAAACTCTAATTGCACTTATACAGAAACAAGGGAAAATTCCCAAATTAATTTTAGATATCTGCCTATTTCTCTTGTCCCTACAATGGCTAAAGTGGCGGAAAAATTTATACTAGAAAACTTTTAAACTTTGACTTAAAAATAATATAATTATCTCAGAACAATTCGGATTCAAAAGGAAATTATTCACAACTTCTTAGCTGCTAATTAGGGTTGTCGAGAAAATTTCTATGTGTATAGCAAAGAAAAGTATTCGGGGAATTTTTCTCGACTTAGAGAAAGCCTTTTATAGAGATTGGTATTATGGCCTTATTTACAAACTCATGAAGCTTAAATTCTCCTATTATTTAATTAAATTGATTGCCAGCTCTAACATAAATCGACCATTCATAATCAAACTAGATAGTTATCTATCCAAAGAAAAACCCATTTTGTTCCCAGTGATCCAGGCGTATCCATGGTATCATTGCTGGGTCCCTTTCTATTTAATATATATCGATATTTCCCAACAACTCAAACACCATACTTAGTATGTTTGCAAATGACACTGCCATCTTATCAACTCATTCTGACAATAATATTTTATACAACAACTTAACTGAGAATATGACTCAAATTGAGGAATGGCTCAGCAAATAGAAGATTAAAATCAACCCCTCAAATCTCAAGCGGTCCTGTTCAACAGGAAATTAACTTCCTGCAAAAAAATCAATATTGATGAATTAGAGATCTCCTGGCAACTCAATGTTTCTTCCCTAGGGGTCACAATGGATAAAAGTCTTACATGGAAACATCACTTCATTAAAAGAGCTAAACTAATTACAGTTAAAATTACCCTCTAACCCCTATTGGACTCCAACTCTTAGCTTTCCTTCGGAAACAAACTCCTAATTTTCAAAGCCTATCTTAAGCCAATAATTACATATGCTTCCCCAATTTGAGGAAGAGCATGTGATACTTAAAAATATTGAAAGCCAAGCAAGCTCTTACGACATATTTCTAATTCGCAATATTTTTTAGAAATGAGCATATTAGAGCCAGTGACTTCCACCAACCACAACATAAAATGTATGTGTGTGTGTATTTTTGTAAAAATTAAAATACCACTACTTTACAATTTTTATTATAACCTATGCAAAATAAATAACTCTGAAGTAATAGCACTTGAACTATACAACACTTATGAACTAAAAAGTTTCCATAGACAGAGGGCAGTCCTTCGACTGAGATCAACTACCAGTATCTGAATAATTTAATTTAATAACTCAATATTAAAAATTTATAACTTACAACTAAAATTTTGTAGCTCATAATTAAATAAAAATATTATTGTTAAATTAATAGATAATATGATCTTAATTGCCTTGCTGAATTACTAATATTTTTAAATATCCAATTAATTTGGCCCTAACTTGAAAATCCATATTAATTGTCCATTTTCTAAATATTGCTATGTATCAGTTACTTGTGCACCTTATTTTTCTTGTAAATATTAATATGTGATTATTAATAATAAATGTGAAAAATGTATATTTTTATTAGAATCATTGTACCCAAAGTAATATTCCAGTTAATTTTTTTTGTCTTGCTATACATTTACGCAATGCGTATTATTGATTAAAATTTTAATTAAACAGTGAACTTAGAAATATTGATGTAAACTCTATTATAAATCTGTAATTAATTTCAAGCAAATTTTTGAATTGTATTCATATTTTATATAACTTATTAGTTGTAATTAAATATATATAAAATAAAGACACGATGCAAAGATTGTAGGGGATACTTAAACTGTAATCGACTTGTAATTCAAAATTCTTACTATCCATTCTGTCGTTCTATGTATAGATAAAACACACTCTTTGGTGTCTATCGATAATTACAAAAATAATTAAATGATTGCCAGCCTTGACCCTTGATGAAATGGCCCTTGGCTAGACATCTCACTCATCCATAAGACCAACTTCTTCTTGGCCAGTTTGGCACACCGAAAACAAGTTGATTATTGTCGTTTAAGGCATATTGAACTCGATGAACGAAATTCATTTTACAAAACAATTTCATTAATGTTGGTGTGGAATTAAAAAATGGATGGAGAACACGATTATTTTAGATTTTGATCAAATCTGAAATTTCCTGTAAGGCTTCGTGTGACAGCTTAAATTTTATTTACCACTCTACGTAAAATAAATATAATTTAATAATTTTCATTTTAAAAATAAAATTACATTTTAGCCTTTTCCCTATTCTAAATAATAGATAATGTTCTAATCATAAATTTTCCACTGACGAAGAAAATTTAAAATCTTTTAAGCTTGTATATATTTAATTTCTTATAAACAGAATTTGTAATTTATAATTTTACTCTCTTGGATGGTTTGTCTGTTTAATTTAATTTTTACTAATAACCGATATATCTCTTTGAAACCTAAAATATAATCCCTAAGATTATTTTGAGGGAAAAAAATAAGAAAAATCTAACAGTTATAAAGAAATTACAAGCATGTTTTGTGAATTTTCAAAAACTCATTACAAACAATATATACTTTTTATAGTTAAATAAGGTCTTAGAAAAAGAAAACCTATTCTTTGTGTATTTAAATGTTCCATTCAAATATATATCATTGTTGCACTGAAATCATAAAGGTAACTGTAATATATATATTACATATATTTAAGCTCATGTATTAAAACTAAAAATAATTTCTATATTTATTATGGCTAATCATTTTTAATTTGGTTACCTTTGTCATTCAATATTCAGTTTTTGAACATGATATTTAAATAGACTGGAACTTTCAGTATGAAAAGGATTTCGAATATTTGTAAATATCCAAATCCGAGAATCCAACTCATGAACTATTGATCTAGATATTCGAGAGAAACTACTCAGTTGCAAATCTGGCTTTTTATTTAGGTAAGAAAAATCCTTGGAACATGCAGAATCAACTGTATTTTAAAAGAAATTATTTATATATTTTTCTTAAATTGTTTTGGAAATGACATGTAATTGTGAAAATTTTTCTTTGTTCAAGTTTATATCGTTAAATGTGATGATGTGTATATAATTCTTGAATAAAACCATCTTTAAGTAATGTGAATCCTATATTCTATGACAAGGGAGAAGTAGTAACATCATATTATAATTTAAAATATAGTTATCAGAATAAGTCATTTTTAATGGTTATAATTTAAATAAGGCTAGCAATAAATTAAATTACTCAGATTTTTTTACAGATAACCAAAGAAAATTTGTGATTTGTGTACAATGGAAGCTGTTATCTTTAGGAAAATAATTACTCCTGAATAAATAGAACAAAAATGTTTCATGTGTAATACACTTTTTAGACTTTTCTTCTCCTCATCAGAATAGCGATAGTTTTTACTGTGTCGATGCATATTTTGCAACCATGGAATAATTAAATTGCTATGATAAAGTAATTTTTAAAATTACATTTTCTTTGTGTTGTAAATAATATAATGCAAGTAATCGCAAAGAAACACAAAGTAAGTCTCTTTTCGTCTGTAAAACTGTAGTCTTCTAAGACGTCCGCAATCGTCTGCTGCGCTGCCTTCTGATTGGTGGTTGTGTTCAAGCCGTCCAAAATCTATACATACACCATGTTCTGTTCTATTAGTTTAGTATATGTATAATTTCTTTCTTTGTAACTTGCTTCATTAAATATTCTTTTTGCGATTCATGGACTCTTGTTCGTTTAACAAATTTCAACACTTTGCCTGCTTATAAATCTAATAATGTCGATAATTATCTATTTGATAATATTGATGTAAGTAAATTATCTATTGAATTCAAGTGTCATACTGAGCGCTCTCTTAGAATTTATGTTGAATATAGTTAAGATTACTAATAACATTACGATAATCTTTAATTAACAGTCTAAAAAGTTATTGTGTAATCAGTAATGAAAAAAGCTTTAAAAATCGTTATTTACTTAACAAGCAGAAGAAAAACAGAAACTCACACCTAACTAATGAATACATTGATAATCCTTAAACTACTCAAAAAAAAGATACCCAAAACAGTTACAAAATAACAATAAAGTAACACTTAAGGTAAGTTTAAGTAACACAATAAGGTAAGTAACTTGACCAAAATATTGTAAATCATGAATCCGAAACTTTTCCTATTATAACACACACTGATATTTAAAACAATTTAGTAATATTCTTAAGTTTAAAGTTACTGGGAAACCGAATGGAAAGAGTTTCTTAAACGTTTAGATGAAATTCTTGCCAATCACTGGGAAATAACAACATGTATGAATAATAACAATATGAGCTGAAGTGTCACAAATCCGTGATCCACAAAACCCCTTAAAAGTCGTAATTAGGGAACATTCCTATTAACGCTTAAAAGAATCACGTGTCTTTATTAGTAATAAAAATTTTCGGTTGAAGCTCCATAAATATCCATTAAAGTTGGTGTCAATCATGACATTTTTCAGCCAAAATTTTCCTTTATTTACAATATCCCAATTGAATCAAATACACGTACGCCCTTTGAAATGACAAGTCATCATAATCTTGTCTTTTGCATGATCCATACAACCAGCATTGATTATTCTGTATCTTATGCTGTAAAACACAACTGGGGAAAAAATTCAAATATAACCTTATTATTAAATCCTATTACTTAATTTCAATAACTTCGACAGATGAAAGCGTTAAAAATAATATATCTTTTAATCAACGAGGCACTTTGAAAAGAATAAAAAGAGAGGAGTTCAGTAAAAGAGGGTTATAAAATAGGCTTCCAGACTACAAAATATGTACCGTAAATTAAAATAAGAAATCAAACATTATAAGATAACAATGGGAAGAACATATTAGCTTTTTATCCGCAGGAAAATGATTAAATCATATAAAAATCATAAATCGTTATTTCCCTCTATTAATCAACAAAAATCATGGATAATGAATAAGCTCTGCCAATCGCACAAAGCATAAAAAATTAATTCATCCCAAATGGCATTTCAAGAAATATTGGTCAACAGAGTCATACAGGAAACCGATGACTTTCGTACGAGTTCCCTCCCCCGAATTTATATATATATATATATATATATATATATATATATATATATATTATAAATATATCGAGATAGATCAGTAAATATATATATATATATATATATATATATATATATATATATATATATATATATATATAAACAAATTATTTTGCTGATCTATCTCGATCTTTTTTAAAATTTTAATTGCAATTTAATTTTTAAAGACCATTTTTAAGGGAAAGGGAAAAAGTCCCCTTGATCCCAAGTCATACTATCCTATCATTTTGTTCGTATTTTTATCAGACTATTCGAATATAGCTTACCCTTTGATCAGCTCTTCCTAACCCCTTAGGAAGGGCAAGTAGCTTCTTTACGATGCCTCAAGTTCAACCCCCAGATTTGATAGATTCCAATTAAATCGAGCCTGGGATCTCACTGTCTGAATGGTGACGATTCACTTAACTAATGTATGCATTCACTAAAAATTGGGTGAGAACCCTGCTACAACGGTAGGTACAATTATAAATGGTTTAAATTGTGCTACAAAAAATTTTTCCTATCTTTATTCGCATTTCAGTTTTCTTAGTCAAAAGCATTCGAATTATTGCTGTTTAAGGTCTTATGTATCACTTTTATTTTACTTTTTGATGAAATTAATTTTTCAAGTGTTTTTAATTAATTTATATTATTGTTTTTTAATTAATTATATTATTTTTATTATTATTGTAATTAATTTTATTATTATTGTATATGTAGAAAGAATTTCTAAAACATTACTACGTTTAACGGTGTTGTCCTTATCTACCGCTGGTGGCCAAAAAGTACATGCAACACAACAATAGATATATTTATGTTATACAATTTTAACCAAATCAAAGTTATTAGCATATTTTTCGTTACATAAATTGTTGAATTCTATTGTTGATATTAAATAACTGAAATATAGATTTAAGTTCAAACATGCAGCTGATTCGACAAGTTAGTGGACGGCAGAAAATTCTGTTCGCATTTTTTGAGGATTGTTCAGAGTATAATTTTCTTTTAATAATTAAAAAAAAAACTACTAAGCTAAGTAATTTTTTATACTATCTTATAAGCCAATAAGATAGTTATTTTAATCATTGTTCGAATTCAGTTATTTTTATCATATAAAGAATACAGAGAATCTACTTTTTCTTTAATTTTCCAAAGAAATAAAACTGTTGTGATTTCAAATAATTATACTGATCAGTTAGTAAGTTTGACAATTTGTTTAGTTGTTACTTTTTGAACCATTGCAGGGCTTTTTTAAAATCAACAAAATATTTATAATACTATGAAGTAATTTCGAAAATTATAAAGGCAACAGAATAAAACATCTTTTTCTTAACTTTGTCTCAGCACATGTAAGTAAAAATTTTCTACTGAAATGAGCATTCATTCAGTTTTTTTAATTTAAAAATGCTAATTTAATTAACTATGAAACCGTTAAGATGATAATATGTAGAGTATCATTGATATTTTTTGTCCAGAATACACTGAATCTAACTGTTTTCGTCTTAAATGTTTCAAATAGAATGATTTTTGTTTCTAATTATATGTAAAACATTTTTGGCTACATATCCTTAAGTATTGTTCCAAATATTTGGAACAAATATTTAAATGGATGCGTCTCCCGAAGTGAAAATGTCTTTAAAATCAATAAATAATAATAATAAAAGTAAATAAATAAATAATAAAATTCTAGAAATCTCAATGCTTGTGCTCTAATAATTAAATATTTACAAAGAATATTTTATTATATTCACTTATTTATCCATTCAGTTTATTTTGTAATTCTTCTTCCTTGAATGAAATATATATTTTGTAATATAAATGTTAAAAAATGATGAATTTAATGAAAAAATTATTAACATATTATTTGAATTTGTATTTTTCATTTAATCATTATAAAATAAAAATATCTAGCTAACTTTGATTAGACAAACAAATATTTTTAATAGTATTGATTAAATTAGTAGATATTCATAAAATATATTCTTGCAAGCGTAAATTTACTTATAAGAAAATAACTTTTGTTTAATTTCTACATAACAATTTTTTTATTAATGTTTTAAGCTGTTAAAAAGAATCTTCTTTTTATGTGTCATAAATTATTATTTTACCACTCTATCATAATTTACTTCAAACATTTAAATTTTATCGAATAAAATGAAAGAATTGTTTTTAAGTATAAATTTTGTTTTCCACGAGTTTTTAATATTTTTTTCTAATTCCCGGCACCCCTTTGATCTTTGCCCTATTTAGCTCTATAATAGGCCAAGTGATGACATCTCCTATAGTGGGGCACCCAATGGGTGTACCATCTTCGCCCCGAAAGTGAAGTGATAAAGAAAGAAAAATACAGAAAAGAACATCCATGCCCGAAACAGGAATCGAACCCGTGACCTACCGCTACGAAGATAGGGGCGCTAACTTCTCTGCCATTGATCGGCTGTATTTAATTAAGCATACAGCATTTAAAAAAGATACTTGAAGTATAGAATTTTGTCAAAACTTATAACAACCATATCGGATTTGTATGTTAATTTGTTTAACGATTGCATCATGGTAATAAACTTCGAGCAAATATATTAAATATACATCAAGTTTAAATTAAAAAATTTTTTTTCGCGATACAGTTTGATGTCTTCTTCACTATCTCTTTTCTTTGTGTAAATATGGATTCAGAAAAAGCACACCTTTGACATGTGTTCGAAATGGAGCGGTCAACAAGGAGGGGTGGGGAACAAGTGAACATTACTTGATTGAAAACCATGTTTCTTTGTCTGATCACCACAAGATTTAGGGAATCCTTCACACAGCTGTTCGGTCACACCCATTTTAAAAGATTTAGGCACAGAAAATTCTAGAATTTTTTTTTTTCCGTGTAGCTGACACTCATGTCTTTGAGAGCTAAGGAAGGTTGAATTCTCAGCTAAAATAACGATTCCTTAAGCTTCAGAGATACAATTCTTTTGACAACGAAATGGGGTATCTGAGAACGAGAAAATGGCTCCATTACATGGCATCGGTGCAGGATAATAGAAGGAGTGGTTTTTAGGTTACCAAAGCTAATCACTGCACCTTTTGGAAATGCTTCTTTGGACACTCAATCTTTATATTTGAATGGAAGTCATTCATTACAAGCAGTGATATATGATAATGGCTTTGTCTGGCTCCAACACTCAGGGCCCGATCGGTCGGGGGACTTTGCGCCTGAGGTAAAAACTTCCCTGGGCGCCTCTGAGCTTCACAGCAACACATTTTCTATTCTATTGGCAAACGATTCTCTATGATTGACAGTTGGAATAAACTTACATTCGATTTGAAGTCCTTCTGATGTGAGGTTCCGTGGCAACGGCTTTAATACTTAATAATATTCAATAATAATAATTATATTATGAATGAAAATCACAAATAAAACCCCAATATATGTATTTTTGAAATGAATATGTTGATAGATTTCGTATTTTTTTCCTTCCTGGATAAATAAAAATTAGTTTGAATCTTTCTTCTTATTCTAAATAATTTTTAAATAAGATTCTATTTAGAATTCCAAGATAATTCTAAATAGAATCTTTTTCGTATTCTAAAAATTATTTAGAATAAGAAAAAATATTCTTATTTTTCCAAAGAATTCTAAATATTCTTTGTTTCATTATTCGTTCAAATTATTTTATAGCTTAAATCTGACAATCTTTAAATTTGAAGCATAACAAATGATATAAAATTTTTCAAGAACTGTGAGTTAATTTTTGGGTAATGAGTTAATTTTTTCTGAAGTTAATCCAATAAATACATGTTTAATTAAAAAAAAGCTTACTGATTTGTATCAATAGTAATTTTTTTCTTAGAAAAATAATTTACTTTAATATGTGATTTGAAAAGTTTGCTGTTCTTTCTTAAGTAATTATTTATGACACATGTTATTATAAGATTATTTATTTTTTACATTAATTTATTTTTGAAACAGGATTAATTAAAAAATACAGTTTAACAGAAACAAACAAATAATAATTATAATTTCAATTATCTGCTCAAATATATCGATTACTATTCATTGTAATTATTGGGCAATCAATTTTTAAGAATATATACATGTATTTATATATAAATTCATAAAACTAAAAACTCCAATTCTTAGTGACAAAAACGCTTCCTTACGAATTATAAATATATATAGAATTCCCGCCGAGAGGTTGACACTCTATGGGATTTTATTAAGAATATTGTGTTATCCACAATGATAATTTCTTGTGAAGCTGTTAGTTCATACGGGAACATTGATAACTTTCCTAAAAATTACTCTAACATCAGAAAAAGTAAAGGCAAATGACATTAGTCACAAAATATGAAAAATGTTTCATAATATCAATTTATTTGAGCAAACAAAGCTTCCCTTAAGGAGAAAGAAAGTATGGTTGTCTTATTAAACTCGTGAAGAAAGATTATAAATTGATAAATGAAATTATAATTTCATTAATTCAATATAACTTATAATAATTTTAACAATTGCTAATTTTATAATTTGAAACCAGAATAAAAATAAATCTGGTAGATTACAAATTTTACCATCTGACTCAATGCAATTTTTATAGTGTGACCAGTAAATTAAAAATCATTAATCTCTATTGTTGTTTTTTAATCAATTAAGAATTTATTTGAGTACTTAGTTTACATGTTAAATGTCCTTCTTAACATTTAATATTAGAGTATTTTACGCTACACCAAACTATTTTTTCCTTTGAGTGATGCAATTAGAATTTTAGATAATATAATTTTTAAAATGCTAAAAATCATCAGCATACATATACTAGCCATAGACAATGTTTTGTAAAAATGTTAACTCTCAGCTGATTTAGGAATCTGAAGTTGCAATAACTATTATTGAACATTAAGGGATTGATGCTGCTTTTTTTCTTGCTTTTTTTATAGATATCTGAATGAGAAGTAGTTTATTCGATTTTTGGATTTCAGTGAAATTACTTGAAATACACTTTAATGATTATAATTGACAATAAAATTTAAGAAGGAAATATTCTGTATTTAAAGCTATTATTATTGTTGAATTAGGGGCGATGAATGTTCCTTTAGCTTTTTTAAGGACACATAATCACTTTAAAAGAGAAGATTATTAAATAAAAGTTAACTAGATAACAATCTTGCCATTCTCACTTTTTTCTTTTCCATTTTTTGGAGTCTCATATTATTGTCTTTATCATGTATATACCAAGTCTTTAAATATAAAAGAGAGGCACACTTATCAGAGGTCCCCCAACTTTTTTGTGCCTTGTAGCACATACCAGTATATTGGTTGAATATAAGACAAAATTAATTTTTTCAAGATAAATTTATGGTTGCCATAGTTAATAATACACACTACATATAATGCATAAAAAATGTAATTTTAAAAGTTAATTTAACATATGAATATAATTAGCATTAATTTCCTTGTACAAAATAAATGATTACTAAATTGCTTGCAAATTATATGAAGTATAAAAATTATTCATAAAATATATAAAATGTAGTCAATGTGATATTTGGATTTGCTTTTCACTAGCCAGCGCATCATAATTGGGAGTAAATGATGAAATTCCTGCTTGCGAGCAATCTAATGTGTTGATCTGTAAGTCGTGATTTATATTTTATTTTTATGATATTCATTGTCAAAAGCTAAGATTCGCCCACAAGTATGGGGAGCCAAAAACGATTTTATTTTATATGCTGCTCTTTTTAAGAATGGAAGTTTATTTCTGTTAACTATATTCCAGAATTTCTGATTTGATATAATAGTTTTTCGATGATAATGTCATTTTGAAGATCCAACACTTCTGTCGCCACTTTCGCCTTACTTGAAGAAATTCTTAAATGTAAGTTGCTATTTCGATCACGTTTATTTGTTATTTGCTATTTCGGTTGGTGAGAGGATTTACAAAAATGGGGTGACCATGGGCTCGATGATATTAAATTATTGAAAGCGCTTTTTAAATTGATTTTCAAGGAATTAGAGGTTGTCGACTAATGTTGATAAGTCAATTTCGCGGTCACCTGTCATTTTTTTCATGTTTAGAAAATGCACAAGAGACTTTATTTTCAGCTGCAATATCCACAAAACTGACTTTTGAATCGAAAAATTTGATTTTAATTGCTTTTATTTATTAATTTTTTTAATTGCAGATTTAAGTAGACAGCTGGCATTAAACGTAGAAAGAACTGTTTATAAATGATATCCAACGTTATGTGTTTTGGCACCGCAACACTATATCCACAGAACAAGCAAATACATTTATCTTTAGAAATGACAAAGCAATATGTTTCATTCCATTCGAAATTAAAATTATAGGAACGTTGTCGTTTGCTTGATCCACTCATTTTAGTGTAAAAAAAGGAAGCATTTAAAAATGTTAACGAAGTAAACTTTGTATATATATTAAAAAGTATGAACATAAAAGCCATAAATCTAAAAGGAAGTAGACAAAATGATCGTTATTTCAATGCGATTTTCTTGAAACGGGTTTCAGAAAAACGCTTTCGTAGTATGGAACCATAAAAATGGACCGATTCATTTTCATTAACATTGAAAAAGCAAAAACATTTTTACAGCATTATATGGGAAAATGGAAAAGTGAAATATTTTATTATTGGGTACACCTAGACAGGTAGACGGGCGCCATGTTGCCCACGGGCACAGGATTGGGGACCCCATCTGTAAGTGTTTGAAATATATGGCAGAGTGCTCTCACATTGTGTGTAAACTGTAAGGAAGGTATAGTAAGTGTTTGGGCGAGTATGACAAGATAATAACATGTACCACATGAGTCAAAGCTTCGACTTAAAATTCCCATTCGCCTAACGTTTACAGAATGTAGGAATTCGATAAATCAGCCTGGACGATTTCCATGGGGAACAATGAATTGAATGCGTATCCTGTGCATTCAGCATGTAAAAGAAGCAAGAAAAGCCATTTAACACAGTTAATGAAATGACGCTGTTTCTGGCATAGAAATTATATATAAAGGTTTAAAAAATTCTTCCTAGTCAAATCTAAGTAAATATTACCAAGTGAAACACATGTTAAACACAATTTTAAGTTTCGGTATATGTAGTTAATTGTATCAATTATTGAAAAGGAGGATCTGGGAAAAAAATCAAATTTAAAGTAATTATAAGGGAAAGAGAAAAATTGTTTTAAAGTGGTCTTATAAAGTTTACTTTATTTATCAGTTCAGAAGAAATTAAATTTAAAATAAAAATAAATTTTCTACATGCCATATTTAAGCATAATTTTTGTACGATTATCAATTTCTTTTATTTTAACTACAAATGATAATTTAGTTATTATTCTTAAATTATATTTTAGTTACTAGTCCAATGAGTACTAATATAGTTTTAAAATTTCAGTTTGTTGAGTTATCAAGAAACTTTAGTATTGAATTAAAATATTAAATTCTTATTTCTTTCTTTTATGAATATATTTAATATATTTTTTAATTATTCAAGAAAATTCTCTCTATCAAGAAAATTCTTTTATCAAGAAAATTCTCTAGTTTTTCCGAAAAGTATATTAGTAAATAAAGCGCATTTAAAAATACCATTTTTTCCCCATTACTTTTTTGTACAAATAATGCAAGAATATAGTTGTTTTTTTCTATGCGTTTTACAGTATAAATTTATATAATTCCAATGTGTATAATCGTAAAATTTCACAAACAAAGTTTGGCGATGAAATTATGCAAAAATTACTGTATGCTCATCACAAATTTTCTGGGCCCATTCTTATTTAATGTCTTCATCAATAACATTCCGCAGAACCCTAATACTATGCTTTGCCTGTTTGCGGATGACACTGCCATATTAACCACAAATAGCAATCACAAAACACTACATCAACACCTATCAGAACACCTGAAGGTAGTAAAAAATGGCTTGTTAAATGGAAAATAAGGATAAACCCGACCAAGTATCAGGCAGTTCTTTTTACAAGAAAGATGTTACCGTGTGAAAAGGTCAAATTAGCAGGAAGAAAAATTCCCTGGACAAGTAGGGTTGATTACCTTGGAATCAGTATCGACAAGAGAATGACATGGAAAACCCATATTACTAAAATAAAAATAAATTCATAACAGTTAAAACTACCCTTTATCCCTTGCTAACCCCCAAGTCAAAACTCTAGCTAGCAAATGAGGTCCTTATCTATAAAGCCTACCTCAGGCCGATAATAACCTATGCTGCTCCAATCTAGGGAGGAGCAGCTGATTCAAATATCAAAGTCTTAGAAGCCCAGCAAAGCAAAATACTTAAATTAATTACTAACTCAGAGCTTTACTTTAGAAATCAGCAAATAAGAGAGAACTTGGGAATCCTGCCCCTAGCCAGCTACCTCAAATTTTTTGCATTTAATTTCTACAATAAAATATACGGAATCAACAATAGTGAGATTCAGGGTATTGAACTTTAGTCCTTTTAACCTAATGCATTTCCACAGGCCCAGAGCAGTGTTGAGAGTAAAACCTCTCACCAATATCTCCATTTATTCAAATAATTCCAAAAGGAAAAGAAAGAAGAAGAATAATAATTAATGGAAATCATATCTCCACATAAAAGTAATTCTGTGAGAAACCTCATTGTAAATAAATTGTGTGCATCTTGTAAATATCTCAATTTTAATTAATCTTAAACATATAGAAAAAAAGGAATAAATAATTTTTTCTTTGACTTCCTTTGTAAATATTCTAACGGAACTTTGTGTTTATCAAGAACTATTGTCATCATCCTGTGTTTTTTCTTTGTAACTCCTTTGTAAATATTTTAACGGAACTTCGTGTGCTTCAAAGAATTATTGTAATCATCCTGTGTATTCTCCTTATCTTTTCCTTTGTAAATAATTTTAACGGAATTTTGTGTGTACCAAGAGTTATTATCATCATCTAAGTGCTTATTACAAGAATTACTCAATTACTTAGTCAAAAACACAAGTCATGCGAAGTGCATCCAATGGGAGCATTTACCACAATATCTTTGTATTATTCATTATTGTATCTTTTATTTTTGATTTGTTAATCACCAGGCCAAGACTATCCAAGGACTCTAATTGATTAGAAAACGAGGTACATGGTCGGAAGGCTACAGACCTCTCTCAAATCTAGACATAAAAAATTTACAACATCAATATTATCGAAATAGAAGCAATTGAAAATTACGATTCATATAACCTGGAAAATCTTCACAATCTTAGATCAAGTTCTCCGACTAAACCCCACCACAGACAAATATTTTGCACGTGGTCCCTATGAACTACAGTCCCTATGAACTTTCCAATTTCCACAGACCAAGGGCAGTTCTGCGGGCTAAGCCACATTCAAACTTATCTATTTGCCGAGAGTTTTTCCGAAGTCGTGTTGGAAAGGTAAACTGTAACCGTACTTAGTATATTTTGGCGACGTTTCTTATTTAATACAAACCTAAAGAGGTAGTCTGAAAAGGGGTGTGGTGAATGGCGTTACCTAGTAGGGCGGTTGTAATAATGTAAGCAAATGAGGAAAACGCTTACAGAAATTTTATGAATCGAAAAGCAAATGAATGCAATAATGTTTAAAATCGCTTTCTATAATGATACATGTATTCAATTTTTTTCTCTTTAATAAAAGAAATTAAATATTTTTGAATCATAAATTGTTAATCACAGAATAATTGTAAAATTTATCTTTCTTTTAAATTGCATAAAATGTGTATGGAATAAATTCTGTAAACAAAATAGGTCATTTATCTAATTATTTCTAAAATTAAATTTCTAATCTTATTTTACAATTCAATTTACTTTATCTAAAACCATGTTAATAATAAATTTTTATTTTATCAATTTAATTTGTCATTTATTTGTAGCTTCAGAATTTAAATTGAGTATTTAATTTCAAATCCTTTAAAAGTGTGGAATTAACTATGTAATAAAATGAAACTAATAATTGGAATAAATGTTTAAAGATTTGTACTCATCCAAAGAATAGAAAATTATTTTTTTGATAATCACCATTTATTGATTAGAAGTGAGCAAAATTATTTCTTTATTACTCCATCTATTACACAAAAATGAAAATATATTATTAATACTCATTCTAGAAAACAGTAGTTTTATGTATCTGTTTTTAATCGTATCTTTTACGCATAAGTTTACACAAAAATAAGGCAGATTTTGAAGTTCAAATTTGATCAAATATTTAAAAATTGTTAATGTCCTTGGACTGGAAAAAAATTATTGTCAGATCTGATAGTCATAGTTAATAATTAAATTTTTCTTGCTTATGGTATTTATATCTTTATAGAGTATTATAAGATTAATGTAATTTTCTTAAATCTAAAAATTAAAATTTCCTTTTGAATAAGCAATGTTTTTGCCTTATTTTAAATTTTTCTTTCAAAAGAAAAATACTCATTTTAGGAAATATATATTCAAAGAGAAATTCTCAATGATATAAATTATTCAAAAGTTGCTTGTTATAAAAGTATTTACCTTCAGCTAGTAACCAAATATAATTTTTCCATTATTTTCAAAGAGTGTATAAAATATGAGCCAAATCACAAATACTGAATAAAATAAAATTATTTTTCTTTCAGTAGATATATCGTTTAAAATTTAAAAGACATTCAATTTTTCCTAAAATTATAGCTGATTATTTAACTAACTTAAAAATTAATTTTCAAGATTCATTAATGTTGTAATTTTCAATAGTTATCCTAGAACAGAATTTAAATAGTTATACAATTAAATGAATTTCAATAGCCTAAATAAAAATTGCGATTTATGAATACATTGTAATTATTTTGCAAAAATTTAATAGTTTCAAAAATTTAATTTCAAAAATTTATAGTAAAAGAGAAGAGTATATCACGTTTGCACATTATCTGATAAAGAAGTAATGCTTCTTTATCAGAAAAACTGTAAATGTAATATACCTACAATTAAACTATATATATATATATATATATATATATATATATATATATATATATATATATATATAACAAATGTTACTTAAAAATATCATCCCCGAAATGTACTGGCCAAATTGCTTTTTCTTAATAAGAAACAAAGCGTCCTTAGTTAAAATATTACCTCTAGTAATTTACAAAATACCTCAAAAAATAATAAAAACTGTACAAAAAATATGCAAATGATTATGGTAAAGGAGGAAAGTTAATGAAAAGAAACTTTATTTTTTATACTTTTTGCAGTTATAAATTTAAACATTTGAAATGTCTTCTATTTTAGTTTAAAGTTATTTAGTCAAGTTATATAGCCGAAGTTAAGTTATATGTCTATAAAAAATTATAATATTGATTAATCAAATAAATCTTTTCTATTCCAAATAAAGAATATAATATCTAATTAATATTGTTTCGGCTGATAAATATGTCATCAGCACTTCTCTCTGGATGTGATTATTTACTATTTAAAAAAATCAAAATGAAAAATTTTTTAAATATTTTAATTTTCTTGAAATATTATTTAACATTCTATTAATTGTTTATAAGAGATTAGATCCTTTTATTTAACAAACAATATTTTATTAAAATTTTATATTTTCTTTTGTAAATGTAAAATGTTAACTTTTAATTGTATTTTAACAACAATAGCATGATGAGATATAGCTCTCAAAAGAAAGGGGAAATTTCATAAAATTGAAATATCATTAATGAAAAATTCTTAAAATTAAATTACAAATAAAAGAATTGCGTTAGATGTCCTTAAAATTTGCATCCTTACTAATCAATAAGAAACACACACCCCTTAGCTCTTGTCAGGAATACAAAAGCCTCTAATTATTGATGGGACGTATTTCCTGCTTTACACCAGATCATCTCATAATAATTTCATTGTTACGACTTACAGCGGGGAAGTCCATCAATCGTTGTCAGCTGAAGAAATCAACATGTGTTAGTGGTTTGCTTTGTGAATGTCCGGCTAGAAAATTTCTACAAGTCCCTGTTATAATTTTTTGCAACACTAAATATGAATTTTCTTTATTTAGAAAATATTATCCGGAAATTTATTACTAAGCATTTTTTGTATATATATATATATATATATATATATATATATATATATATATATATATATATATATATATATATATATATATATATATATATATATATATATATATATATATATATATATATATATATATATATATAATTTTCTTCTGATATAAAAAAATAAAAAATATTAGTATGGATCAAATGATTTTAATCATTGCTCTAAAGTAGTTAAATGCATCATATCTTTTAAACAAAAAAATCAGAAAAACCTTTAAATATCTGTAGTAACTAGTTAATTCATTGTTTAATTGATAATTAGCTTTTATCCTTGCTACATTAATATTATATTTCTAAAATCATCAAATAATTTTCAAAATCATTAAAAGAAGTGGTTTGAATGCTTTAATGATTACAAACTGAAGAATTTTAACAAAATTGTATATTTTTAATAATTAGAAAAAAATAATAAACTAACTTAATTGCCTAACAATAGCTTTTAGGGGAAATAGTAAGCTACTGACTTCAGTTTAAATATTGGGAAAAAATGTTGATTGTAAGTTTTTCATATTCCGAATGATTTCTGTTTCTATAATTTTGTAAAAAATATCGTTCCTTACTGGAATCTATGTTGTTATTATATTTATTTTAGTATTTCTTGAATTGTTATTCTTAAATATTAAAATAAATATATCTCACGCATGAAAATTGTTTTTAGAAGGAGAATAAAAGCAAAAATAAAAATGGGGAAATATTAACGCTACTATTTAGAATAATAATTTAGTTATTAAATATTTTATATAAAACTGTTAATATCACACATTTTTTCACATATATTCAAATTTATTCTACATTAAATATTTTTCCCTTCACCGAACTATATCTACCTTGATATGCAAAAGATCAGAAGTAGTAAATTTCGAGAAGGATTTTGCTTTAATGTTAACCTATTAAAAACAAGTATCTTAATTTATTATCTTACCGCAACTATAAAATTTATTTCTTATATTAAGAGATATTTTATTCAAACTCAAATTTTTTTAGCTTAATATCAGAATTTACTCGTTGAAATTTTATTTCTAAAACACACGAAAGGATTGATCATACCATAGTGTTTATTTGTAATATTCTATTTCAGGAATGTAAAGTATAACCTTTAGTATTGCTGTTATTTATTGAAGTGCTTGAAAATAAAAAAGTAATATTTAAAATATAGTTCTTAAATCATTAAATGAAAATATTTCTTTTACTGATAAAGGAAATTTAATATTTTCCGGAATTTGTAAGAAGCATAAACTTTTAATCAATGATTATATTTAGGAGATATTAGTTTAAAATATCCTAAAACTTACATAAACATTTATTAAAATAATTTTGAACCTCACAGTTAAGAAATTAAATAATTTATCTTGTTCTCTGCTGTTTTCCTTATACAAAATAACGTTTATTACTACAAAATACAAACACAAAAAAAAAAATATATATCGAATTTCGTTTTCTGTCTAGCTCGTATTCTTTACATTTACTTATTTAAAACCTATTTTTAATTATTACAATTTATAACAAAAACCTGTTTTAGCTTAAGAGAAATCATTCTGGAGGAATATAATGAAATCGGGCATAATTATTGTAAAAAATAATGTTCGATTTATGCCGATTCTGCACTGTAAAAAATTAAAAAGGTCTTAATGTATAAATTATTGAATCAAAAAGAAAATATGCCATTGCGTAAAACAATATGAAAAAACAAAAACAAACTCTTTTGAATAAAAAAAATATTTTAAAATCGTAAGAATGTCCTATTAAAAATTAAAAATAAGTAGACATTCATCATTGGTAAAGTAAACGACTGAGAAAATTTCGCATAATCATGAGATAAGAATGTTAAAACTCTTGTCTAGTATGAATACCTGTATTGATTTGTTTGTCCTTAAACGATCTTTTTTACACGAGGTTTAATTGGATCGGGAACAACAATTAAAAGTCTAATTCCCAATAAGAATTTTATTCAATAGAAAACTTAAATTCTGAGTGTATCAGTTTTTGAAAAATAAAAAATATTACAAATTTACATGTTTTGGCTGAGAATATTTATGATTTTATTATAAAAAATATATAAGTATATAATTCAAAGCTCCAAAGGAATTAAATCTTAAACTCCATTGAAGCTTTTAACTTGCATAATCTAGTATGGTGAAGATGTTATTAAAATTATGAGTGTACAGACAATTTTTACTATTTCAACGTCAATTGTTAGCTGTGAACGTTCGTTCAGTAAATTAAAATTAATTCTGACATATACGATCAAACATGGGACAGAATAATTGGAGTGACTTAGCATTTTTAAGCGGCGAATTTGATAAACTTGAAGTGATCAACACTGATGAAGTAATTAATCAAATTCATCATTAATGGCAAATGAAATGTATGCATAACTAATTAATTTATCCTAACTCACTATTATTTATAAATACATTTAATCTATATATTATTATTTTTTATTCGATTTTTGTTGTTTCAAATTAAAAAGCATAACCTAAATCTTCAGAACTATTTACAACTTGAATTATTTTAAAGAAAGTGCTTTTATTATTTACATTATAATATCTTTATGAGTTTATATTATATTACTATTTATTGTGGGAGAGCACCAAAACAGATATCCTTAAAATCCCATGAACTGGGTAAAACGTAAACAGCATCTGTGTCTGGATAAATCATTTTATAATTGCTTACTTTATTGACAGGAGATATTCTGGTTCATGGAAAAGTGTTATCTCCCCTAGTTTGTTGATCGATTTTAAATTATTACCAGATGTGGGAAAAGCAGATTAACTTCCTGTGGTATTTTTACTCAAAATTTCTCAAGGAAGGCTGGTTGCCACTTTGGTTGCCAATTTTTCTTTTTTATGTTTATTCAATCTCATGCAAAGAACTCTCGTTGGGAGCACTTTAACCTAAGCAAAATATTTTCTTAATCTTTTGTGTTTAAATAACCTTATGTTTTGAAATCATTATGTTAATCTCAACTAAAGTTAGGTGTAGAAAAATTTGAGAGTTTTTCCGAAGTCGTGTTGGATGCCGATGAAATACTTTTAATATTTGAAGTGCAAAATTGCAAAGAATTATTTTTTGAATCATTTTCCATTATATAATAAGACAATCGCTTTATAAAATTATCAGAAAAATCCTAATATAATTATGAACGAAATACCTTAGAACAAGAAAAACGCTGCTAAATATACTACGTTCACTCACATGTCATAATGATGTTTATTTCTCCACCTTATATTTTACCCAATCACATTTTCCCCGGGCAAAAATAGCTCCGCCTACAGCTCATCGTAGCTGCGTTACCATGCTGTGACTGTAATCGCGTAGATTTGGCAAAGAAGGCGATAAAATGTGTCATTTGGCGGAGGCAACACGAGTAACCGTATATCCCCTATTTGCCTCCCAAAAAGTAGAAATTAATAATTTCTTA
This sequence comes from Latrodectus hesperus, assembly GCA_037975125.1. Taxonomy (NCBI): domain Eukaryota; kingdom Metazoa; phylum Arthropoda; class Arachnida; order Araneae; family Theridiidae; genus Latrodectus; species Latrodectus hesperus. Next base: position 40,276,208 of record CM075855.1, read on the forward strand.
TTCTTATACTTAAAAAAATATATATATAAAATAAAATACAGAAAAGGAAAAAAAAATTGTATTTATATATGTGCATATATAATAGAATAAAAAAAATATTTTGTCTTTATGTAGTTATATCAATACTGTTACTATGTATATAACTGTAATTTTATTTTATTTTATTTTATTTTTTTTTCACTCTTGTTTGTAATGTGTATTCAAATTTTTCTTTTTATGTTTATTCAATATCATGCAAAGAACTCTCGTTGGGAGCACTTTAACCTAAGCAAAATATTTTCTTAATCTTTTGTGTTTAAATAACCTTATGTTTTGAAATCATTATGTTAATCTCAACTAAAGTTAGGTGTAGAAAAATTTCTTAGGAACAGAAGGTACATGGCCATTTAGGCTAGGAACCTAACAAACACTAAATCCACTTCTTCTAATTCATTAGAAAAGCCGGAAGGCTACAGACCTCCCTCAATCCTAAACAAAAAATGATACTTCCTCTTTGTTGCTGTTTCTAAGTATGAAATTTGATTAGAAAGGCATGTTGGTATGTCAGCCACACATCACTTATAAAGTGATTGATTAACAGAATAGTACCATTTAATTTTACAAAATATTACATTACAAAATATTTGAACAACTGGTTTCAGACTCCAGGATCCATCAGGGGATTTTAGTCACATATTTTCCTTTCCCCCTCAATATTATTGATTACATTTAAAGCATACACACACCTGTTTAGCATTTGAGTAACAGGAAACGATGGTTAGGAAAATAATATTTGTTGCAAACTGACAGATCAATTCATAATCAAATTCTCTTTTATTTTCTTAATAAAAATTATATTTAACTCTTTAACCATCTGAGGCTATGTGAAGAATCTTGTTTAAAATGTGTTTGTGGTTGTAACATAGTTTGTGCTTTCACTGCAAAGCGTGTTCGTCCCCTCCTCCTTAACACATGTCAAGAGTACAAAACCCTCTAATTTACGATGAGGCGTATATCCGTTTTTCAATGACAACCTCAGAGTAGTATCATCTTGATGATTGATTTACAGTGAGGGTGTCCATCGACCTATATCACCCGAAGATACCAACATGTTTGAAGTTTACTTTGTGAATGTTTTTTCTGCTCAGAAAATTTTCCTATTATTTATTACATTTTTTTTACCACACTCAATATGAAATTATTTTTCAATTACTTTCAATATTTTTTCGCTAAAAATAGAAGACAGAAGTGATACAGTAATAATTATTAAAAATCATATTCTATTGCATTATGAATATCAATATATTTAGAAAATTCCTTTGAATTATACATGGCTGTTAAATTATACTTTTTCTACTTGTATTTATATATTAATTGTGGACTGGATAGAATGGAAATATGTGACTTCGTGACAAATTTACAATATTAAATTTTAAAAATGGCTAAAAAAATTTTATTAAAATTATGTAGGTATAATAAGTTATAGATTGACTGAGATTATTTTAGTGTTACAAACAGATTTAGTGTTGTAATTTTTTACTCATTCTCAATTTTGCAATGAATTTTTATAGTAATTTTTTCACATTTTATTACATTAAAGTCATTATATTAATATTATATCACATATTTTATTGGTAGAATATTTAGTCCTTGTAAACTCTCAAATTTTAATTAATTTCATAAGATTCTTAATTTTTCATAAGAAATTTAAGATATGGTAGTAATTATTTTAAATATTTGACAGCATTTATAAATTAAAAGTAACAAATAAAAAATCTTATACTTTTTAAAAAATAACATCATTATTTAAATTAAATAATGATTTATTTTTTCATTAATATCGTTTGCTTTTCTTCCAAATAATATTTAATTTTTTTATCACTCTATTATTTATTTGTAAATTTTTTTACCGTAAATGAAATCAAAAATATAAATCACGTTGATACATATTTCGATTATGGGTATTATCCCTTGTCGAATTTCAAATCATATGTTTCTCGAAAACTTTTCTTCTCATATTCCTCAATATCTAGTACGATTGCTAGTTTTTGGTTACGCATTTATGAAACATACATTATAAATAAGCACTATGCTATGTTTTTTTTTTTTTGATCTATTATGTTTTCGAAATAAAAATTTTTAAGAAATAAACTCTGATTTTAGGCGAAGAATTTAAAGTTTTAAAATAAAATGTTTCTAATACGAGAAGTAAATTATTTTAGAATGATAAAATAATAATTTAAAACTTATAAAAAGATGATTATTTAACAGCTTAAAATATTAACACAAAATTAATGATTTAGAAACTAAATAAAAATTTCCTTCTTGTTAATCAGTTTACGGTTACAGCGAAATATATTTTATGAATAACGTCTGCTTTAGAGTCAATGTCATTAAAATAATTGATTAATTCAATCAAAATTAGCTAAGTATTTTTATTTTATAATAATTAAAGGATGTAACAAATTTGTCTATGAAAATATGTTTTTAAAATTTTTCATTAAATTTAGCACACCTAATCATTTGTATTATAAAACATATTTATTTTATTGAAGGAAGAAAAGTTAGAAAAAAACTTAAATGTGTAAATAAATGAACGTATTAAAATATTCTTTGTAAATATTTAATTATTAGAATACTATTGTTAACAATAAAATTTTAAGATTTCTTGAGTTTTTTTTTTTTTTTTTTTTTATTGAAAGACTTTTTCCCTTGGAAGAGATATATTAATTTTAATATTTATTCCAAACATTTTACAACATTTAAAGATATGTAGGTAAAAATATATATTCCTTTTTTAACAACACTTTATGTACAATTAGTAAAAAAAATCATTCTATTTAAAACATTTAAAAATATTTATAGATTAAATATTCTTTACTTTACATCTTATCCCCTAACATTTTCCTGGTTAATTAAATTAGCCTTTTTCAAATTATGAAAATCTGAATAAATGCACATTTTAACAGAAATGTTTTTACTTATGAGTTGTAGCAAAATTTAAGGAAAACTTTTTCTTTCTTTTTTTCTCTAGGATTGTGTGAGGGAGATCTGTAGCATTCCGGCCATGTACCTCGTTTTCTAATGAATTAGAGTCCTTGGAAGTCTTGGCCTGGTGATTAACAAATCAGAAATAAAAAATACAATAATGAATAATACAAAGATATTGTGGTAAGTGCTCCCCACTGGATGCACTTTGCATGACTTGTGTTTTTTGACTAAGTAATTGAGTAATCCTAGTAATAGACACTTAGATGATGACAATAATTCGTGGTACACACAAAATTTTTATAAAATTATTTACAAAAAAAAGATAAGGAGAATACACAGGATGATAACAATAATTCTTTGAAGCACACAAATTCCGTTAAAATATTTAATAAAGAGTTACAAAGAAAAAACACAAGTTGATGACAATAGTTCTTGATAAACACAAAGTTCCTTTTTACGCTGTTACTTTTATAATTTTAGAAATTATTTCATAAAATTAGAAACATTTTATTCATTCCAAAAAATGACTGCAATGGTTCAGATTATCTAACAATTAAATAAACTTACTAATTGATTAGCATAACTATTTGAAATCTCAATAATTACATTTATTTTAGAAATTAAAAGAAAAGTAGTTTTTTTCTATTTATATGTTTTCATCACTCTTTTTCTGTTTTATGTTTTCATCCTAAAAAATGATAAAGCCAACTGAATTCAAACAATGATTCAAATAACTGTTCAGAATATCAGAAAAAAATATAACATATAATATAAATACTTTAAAATGTAATCCATCAAAATAAGCACAATCAAAGTGATATACACTGCACTTTTAAATAGCAATAATTTAGAATATTTTAAACTATGAAAACCGAAATGAGAATAGAAGCAGAAAAATGTAGGGTAATTAAAACCATTCTTCTTCTTCTTAGAGTTGGGTTTGTATATCATTAAGCACCTCTGCTTTTATCAGCATTTTGTACTATTAACTCAAAACCAAATGTTTCCTAGTTCCAGTTGCTCGGGTCACCCACTTTATTAATAAAGTCCGATAACCCTTTAATGGAGTCTAGTTGTAACTCTCTAGTATGGATGATGCCTAAAGAAGTTAATCTAGGGAGGAGGGGGCAAGAGCCTCGCATTCTTAAATGATATGCTTGGCCGTTAAAAACCATTCATAACGGTATCTTCCTTTGAAGCAGGTTTCTCACCATTTTCGAGTAAACGCTCACATTAGTTAAATGAGCCGTGACCGTTTAACCAACAAATTCCCAAACCCTGATTTTACACCAATCTATCATATCAGAGGGAAGAAATTCTTTGGTCCATATGAGTTGTTGACCTGATTGACAATAATACTTGTCCATTCATAGGTGGTTATATTGCGTGATATAATTTAATTGAAAGATAACACAGAAAGTTCTCCCAGTTGTAATTTGCAGGATAATAATCTTAAAATTATGGCATTATACATACTTATATAAACTAGTAATATTTAAATAATAATTAAAAATAAGTAATTAATAAAAATTCCCTGGTTATATATGATAAACAATTGTTATATTATACATTGCAAAAATTGTTAATTATGTACTATATACATTATTAATAACTCCTAGCACCAACCATCGGAATGTCTACCAATTGGTGTCACTGGGGTAAAAAAAAAGATTGAAGGATTATGTGAAACGAATTAAGAAATTGGCATGATATACGTGTCTGTGGTGGGACGTTGGTCGTCACTTTTGTGTGACGGAGTTCCTTGTGCCCTAGGCACGCACCTCCAATTTATTTATTCTGCTCCAGAAAGGGAACTAAGGTGTTTGCCTTAGCTTTTTTAAATTTTATTTAATTGTTGGATATGTGATCGGGTGAGTTTGGTGCGGGTCGAACTGGTATTTCCCTCATGGCATGGACTGACTTCATTTACAACCAACAGGGTCTTTTACATATGGGGGCAACATGAAATTTAGCTATACAATACATAGCTGTTGTATACATAACACACTTAAATTGTGACTTGTTTAGTTACATGTTTACAAAATACAAATTTTCTATCTTGTTACAGCATATACATAAATTCTGATTACAATTCTTGGTTACATTAGTGATTATTTACATTGTTTACAAATTATATACATATTTTGATAATGGTTTTATCCATTATAAAATTTAACATTCAGTAAGACAATTAATGCATTTGTATTTCAGAAGTATCACTTAGAGTCAGTGCAGCCTCAATTCCATTGTTATTATGTGAATGCAAATGCAACTTTAATTTTTTGATACAGACATTTACAATTAATAAAAATTAAAAAAATTTTAATTTATAATATTTACAATTGGTTGCTATCTAGAATTAGTATCATACCTAGAAAAAGCTGTGAATGCAACAATTTAAAGGTATTGCATCATGTTTAAATTTACGCATGGTTTCGGTTTCCTAGTCTTTTCCTCTTCACACTCCAGGTGGATGATTGATGGCCTCTAACAGATCCGTTACTTCTCACGAGAGATGTGAGAGAAGTGGATCTAGTGTTTATTAGGTTCCTAGCCAAAATGGCCATGTACCTTCTGTTCCTTAGAAATTTTTCTACACCTAACTTTAGTTGAGATTAACATAATGATTTCAAAACATTAGGTTATTTAAACACAAAAGATTAAGAAAATATTTTGCTAAGGTTAAAGTGCTCCCAACGAGAGTTCTTTGCATGAGATTGAATAAACATAAAAAAGAAAAATTTGAATACACATTACAAACAAGAGTGCAAAAAAAAAGAAAGAAAATTTAAATTACAGTTATATACATAGTAACAGTATTGATATAACTATATGAAGACAAAATATTTTTTTTATATTCTATTATATATGCATATATATAAATACAATTTTTTTCCTTTTCTGTATTTTATTTTATATATATATATATTTTTAAGTATAAGAAGAAGAAATTATTAATTTCTACTTTCTGGGAGGCAAATAGATAAGTTTGAATGTGGCTTAGCCCGCAGAACCGCCCTTGGTCTGTGGAAATTGGAAAGTTCATAGGGACTGTAGTTTTCAATTGCTTGAATTTCAGTGTTATCAATTTCATAAAGATTGTTGTAGAAGCGAAAAGCAAGGAATTGGACGTATCTTGATAGGGGAAGGACACCCAAATTGTTTCTGATGTGTTCGTTTCTGATGTAGAAGTCTGATTGAGTGATCAGTCTAAGAAATTTACTTTGCTGACCCTCAAGAAGTTTCAGGTTCGTTTCCGCAGCACCACCCCAGATTGGGGCTGCATAGGTGATAATAGGGCGAAAGTATGATTTATAAATCAATAGCTTGTTAGCCATGGAGAGCTTTTATTTGTAGGCAATTAAGGGGTAGAGTGAAGTTTTGGCAGAAATAAATTTATTCTTAATTTTATTAATATGGGCTTTCCAGGTAAGTTTTTTATCTAACGTAAGACCGAGGTACTCGACTTTATTTGACCAGGGGACCGAAAATCCGCTTAGTTGAATCTGGGGGGGTAGAGTACGTTTCCTAGTAAAAATGACAGTAGTGGATTTGTTTGGATTTATTTTAATTTTCCACTTATGAAGCCATTCTTCAATGGCCATGAGGTGTTCAGTAAGGGTAGCATTGATTTCCCAGTAGAGAGAGCTAGTGGACAAAACGGCAGTATCATCCGCAAACAAGCAGAGCATAGTATTTTGGTGTTGCGGAATATCATTGATATAGATGTTAAATAAGAGAGGACGCAGCAGGGATCCTTGCGGTACGCCTGCAAGAATGGGTCTGTCCAGAGAGATATCTTTTCCTACTCTAACAGTAAAAGAGCGGTTGGAGAGGTAATTATTAATTAAAGTAATTAATTGGGTTGGGAACTGGAATTTAATTAGTTTGTAAATTAGACCAGGGTGCCAAACTCTATCGAACGCTTTTTCTATATCAATGAATATTCCTCCCGTGGATTTTTTGTACGCGATTCCTTTTGAAATTTTTTCTACTACTCTGAGTAGTTGGTGGGTGGTAGAAAGTTTTTTACGGAAGCCAAATTGTTGAGGAATAATAATTTTGTTGGTCTCATCAAAGGCCAGTAATTTATTAAGAATAATTTTTTCGGCAATCTTGGCCATAGTCGGCAAAAGAGAAATCGGTCTATAATTGGATGAGAGATTTTTGCTTTTACCCTTCTTGTGGAGCGAAATGATAACTGCCCTTTTCCATACTTTTGGAAAAGGACTTGTTTTCAGTATACTGTTGATGATTGCAGAGAGGCAGCAAATTGCTCTAATAGGGAGCTGTTTCATAATTTTGTTGTTGATATTATCATGACCGGGACTTTTTTGGGTTTTAGTTGTTTAATAATTTCTTCAATTTCTGAAGCAGGTGTTTCAATGAAAGGCTGATTACTAATATTGTTAGTCAGGAAATTGTTTATTGTGTTTATAATTAGCTGGTCATTTTGTGGATTACTGATGTTGTTTGCTTGAAATTGTTTTTCAAGACTGTTTGCCAAACATTCCGCTTTTTCAAAATTTGTGAGTGCTACTTTTTCGCCATCTATGAGTGGGGGACACACTCCTTGTTGTTTCTCCTTTTATTAGCTGCTCTCCAGAAGGATCCATCCTCCACATTGAGATTAGTGAGGTATGCATTCCATGAGTCATGGTTATGTAAAGCTATTTTATTTTTGATTATTCGTTTTAAGGCATTAATTTGATTTTTAATCACTGGAGATCTGGTTCTATTATGAATTTTCCTTAATTTATTTCGTTTTTTAATTAAATTAATTAACTTGTCTGGCAAGTATTCTATTTGATGATTCACTTTGGTGAATTTACTGTGATTGAGAGCAGTATTTATAATAGAATTAAAATTATTAACATTTTCTTCAAGTTGGGATGGGTCATCAGTTAAATGAAAGGCTTTATCTGGAACTAAACAGTTAATTTTATTTCTAAACTTACTCCAATTGTGGCAGGTTTTTTGCCAATCACTTTCTTGCTGATTATTTTTGGTGAAGAAAATTAGCACTGGGTAGTGATCGGACGGGAGCTCCTCGATTGTTGATAATTTCATGGGAGGAACAAATAAACAAATAAATTTCGCAAATGGAAATGCTACCATCTAAGCAATTAAATTTTTAACCTACAGAAAATAATTATTTTATTACAAAATTTATTTTTAAAATAAGAAAATTATTAATACGTTAGTTTTACAAATAATTATCTTTTAACGTGATCCATATTAGGTATAAAAGAAATTTTTAAATATAATAATCTTAACCAGAGAATTTCTTGTTGTAAAATGTGGTTATATATTTACTTTACTCTTCTCATTTGAATTAAAAATTAATTTTTCTGGTTTATCTTTGGAACATAAAATGGTATATTCCATATACGATTGATTGTGTTATTTAAATTTAAAAATATAATAAACGCATTATGTATTTCAAATAAACTTCTTTTTAAAAAAATTAAAGTTTTGAAAACAAAGAAAATTCACTTTGAAAAATCTAAATGAAATAGTATGCTAAAGTTATATGACTATAGAAATCATAGAATGTTTAAATTTAGTTGTGTTGTTACAATCTGAATTAACGATAACAAGATATTGATGACATAAATATGATTAATTATATTAAAGGGACAAAATTGATTACAGAAATAAAATGAAGTTCAAAATGAGATATTGTGGCTTAGAAATAAATTAATTAGCTGTTCAAATTATGAAAAAAATATTTATATTCTTAAAATACATGTGAATTTTAGCTCGCAAAATAATCATTGTTTATTATAAAATATAATATATATATATTAATACAATATTTAAATTGCTAGCTCTTTTTTATAGGAATATGGTGTTATTTATTTGAGTGAAAATAAACCATATTAAAGAAAGTTAACAAATTCAGGGCAAACTTATAGTACATAAGTTATATGATGATCTAGAAATATATAATTATAAAAAAAGATTCATTATTGAATATTCATTAACGTTCATAAAACTGATCAATTTAGAATTAAATGCTTGCTCTGAATTATAAAATAAATAAATAAATAAGAAAGTAATCTTTCGATACCAAACCTAACTTTTTCACTTTAAGTAAATTTGTGATAATCTAAAACATTAATGTTTTTCTAAACTAGTAATAGATAAATATTAAGAATAGAAAAATAAATGCTTATAAAAGTTTTTGTTGTTTACCTTTTCAAGTCTTAAGAATATATCCTCTGTCAATTTAAATAATGATTACTTTTTCAATTTTGATAATATTTTTCGATTTTTATTCTTGATATATAACTTTGTGATATTCATTATATTGAAAGCATAATACTGTTTTAGCACATTTTATATAAATTTTTTTATACGCCGGCTCCCATTTCAACGACCTTACAATATAGAAAAGAATACTTGCATTTCTTATACATAAAAATTCATTTGAATTTTGAAAACATGAGATAATTTTTAAAAAATGAACTTATGATTAAATTCAAATTTTTAGACTTAACTTCGGATTTAGGTATTTATCTGTTAAGTCATTAAATCGTTTATTAATGTTAATGTTAACAATACAAAATAACAAAAACTAAAATAAAATTATTCTTTCAAAAAATAAAATGTAGTTGAAATGCAATCAAGGATATTAAATTTGAATTATTAACGCAATTTTTGAAATTTTCTGTTTTCAGAATTTTTAAAATTTAAAATAAATTGCTGTTTGGAAATTTTCTATCCAAAATACTACCTTACTTATATAAAAAAGAGAATTTAAAGTTGAAAATTTTTATAGGATTCCTGTAATCTTTCATGATTTGATAAGCAAAATTTGTTTTGTATATTTTGTTTCTATCATATTAATACTATTATATTTTTTGTTATGCAGCAGCAGTTATAAATAGCTCCTATAGTATTCAAACATTTTTCACTTAATTATTTCCTTTCCTAAAAACCTTGCGAAGTTTTTTATCACAGATAGTTGAATACTAAAGGATGAGGTGTTAAATTTATTTTCTCTACAATTTTTACAAGTATTCGACTATTAACAGTATTGTTTCAAACAGCTTCTCCCATATATCCCCTGTATCTACGTCAAGACTTCGTTTCAAGGAATATAATTCATTGCACATGTGGCTTCCTTTGTGGTTAAAGATGTTTCCAATTAGTTACAGATGGAATGAAAGGGAATTTTATCGATTACTCTAGTTGAAGTAGACATCTAGTGGATCTAGTGGTTAAGTTCCTAGCCTAAATGGCCAAGTACCTTCTGTTCCTAAGAAATTTTTCTACACCTAACTTTAGTTGAGATTAACATAATGATTTCAAAACATAAGGTTATTTAAACACAAAAGAGTTAAAGTGCTCCCAACGAGAGCTCTTTGCATGAGATTGAATAAACATAAAAAAAATTAAATTACAGTTATATACATAGTAACAGTATTGATATAACTATATAAAGACACAATATTTTTTTTTATTCTATTATATATGCATATATGTAAATACAATTTTTTTCCTTTTCTGTATTTTATTTTATATATATTTTTTTTAATTATAAGAAGAAGAAATTATTAATTTCTACTTTTTGGGATGCAAATAGATAAGTTTGAATGTGGTTTAGCCCGCAGAACCGCCCTTGGTCTGTGGAAATTGGAAAGTTCATAGGGATTGTAGTTTTCAATTGCTTGAATTTCAGAGTTATCAATTTCATAAAGCTTGTTGTAGAAGCGAAAAGCAAGGAATTGGACGTATCTTGATAGGGGAAGGACACCCAAATTGTTTCTGATGTGTTCGTTTCTGATGTAGAAGTCTGATTGAGTGATCAGTCTAAGAAATTTACTTTGCTGACCCTCAAGAAGTTTCAGGTTCGTTTCCGCAGCACCACCCCAGATTGGGGCTGCATAGGTGATAATAGGGCGAAGGTATGTATGATTTATAAATCAATAGCTTGTTAGCCATGGAGAGCTTTTATTTGTAAGCAATTAAGGGGTAGAGTGAAGTTTTGGCAGAAATAAATTTATTCTTAATTTTATTAATATGGGCTTTCCAAGTAAGTTTTTTATCTAACGTAAGACCGAGGTGCTCGACTTTATTTGACCAGGGGACCGAAAAACCGCTTAGTTGAATCTGGGGGGGGTAGAGTACGTTTCCTAGTAAAAATGACAGCAGTGGATTTGTTTGGATTTATTTTAATTTTCCACTTATTAAGCCATTCTTCAATGGCCATGAGGTGTTCAGTAAGGGTAGCATGGATTTCCCAGTAGAGAGAGCTAGTGGACAAAACGGCAGTAGAAGTGGATCTAGCGTTTGTTAGGTTCCTAGCCTAAATGGCCATGTACCTTCTGTTCCTAAGAAATTTTTCTACACCTAACTTTAGTTGAGATTAACATAATGATTTCAAAACATAAGGTTATTTAAACACAAAAGATTAAGAAAATATTTTGCTTAGGTTAAAGTGCTCCCAACGAGAGTTCTTTGCATGAAATTGAATAAACATAAAAAAGAAAAATTTGAATACACATTACAAACAAGAGTGCAAAAAAATTCAATTACAGTTATATACATAGTAACAGTATTGATATAACTATATAAAGACAAAATATTTTTTTTATTCTATTATATATGCGTATATGTAAATACAATTTTTTTCCTTTTCTGTATTTTATTTTATATATATTTTTTTTAATTATAAGAAGAAGAAATTATTAATTTCTACTTTTTGGGAGGCAAATAGATAAGTTTGAATGTGGTTTAGCCCGCAGAACCGCCCTTGGTCTGTGGAAATTGGAAAGTTCATAGGGACTGTAGTTTTCAATTGCTTGAATTTCAGAGTTATCAATTTCATAAAGATTGTTGTAGAAGCGAAAAGCAAGGAATTGGACTTATCTTGATAGGGGAAGGACACCCAAATTGTTTCTGATGTGTTCGTTTCTGATGTAGAAGTCTGATTGAGTGATCAGTCTAAGAAATTTACTTTGCTGACCCTCAAGAAGTTTTAGGTTCGTTTCCGCAGCACCACCCCAGATTGGGGCTGCATAGGTGATAATAGGGCGAAAGTATGATTTATAAATCAATAGCTTGTTAGCCATGGAGAGCTTTTATTTGTAGGCAATTAAGGGGTAGAGTGAAGTTTTGGCAGAAATAAATTTATTCTTAATTTTATTAATATGGGCTTTCCAGGTAAGTTTTTTATCTAACGTAAGACCGAGGTACTCGACTTTATTTGACCAGGGGACCGAAAATCCGCTTAGTTGAATCTGGGGGGGGGTGTAGAGTACGTTTCCTAGTAAAAATGACAGCAGTGGATTTGTTTGGATTTATTTTAATTTTCCACTTATTAAGCCATTCTTCAATGGCCATGAGGTGTAGGTAAGGGTAGCATTGATTTCCCAGTAGAGAGAGCTAGTGGACAAAACGGCAGTATCATCCGCAAACAAGCAGAGCATAGTATTTTGGTGTTGCGGAATATCATTGATATAGATGTTAAATAAGAGAGGACGCAGCAGGGATCCCTGCGGTACGCCTGCAAGAATGGGTCTGTCCAGAGAGATATCTTTTCCTACTCTAACAGTAAAAGAGCGGTTGGAGAGGTAATTATTAATTAAAGTAATTAATTGGGTTGGGAACTGGAATTTAATTAGTTTGTAAATTAGACCAGGGTGCCAAACTCTATCGAACGCTTTTTCTATATCAATGAATATTCCTCCCGTGGATTTTTTGTACGCGATTCCTTTTGAAATTGTTTCTACTACTCTGAGTAGTTGGTGGGTGGTAGAAAGTTTTTTACGGAAGCCAAATTGTTGAGGAATAATAATTTTGTTGGTCTCATCAAAGGCCAGTAATTTATTAAGAATAATTTTTTCGGCAATCTTGGCCATTGTCGGCAAAAGAGAAATCGGTCTATAATTGGATGAGAGATTTTTGCTTTTACCCTTCTTGTGGAGCGAAATGATAACTGCCCTTTTCCATACTTTTGGAAAAGAACTTGTTTTCAGTATACTGTTGATGATTGCAGAGAGGCATCAAATTGCTCTAATAGGGAGTTGTTTCATAATTTTGTTGTTGATATTATCATGACCGGGACTTTTTTGGGTTTTAGTTGTTTAATAATTTCTTCAATTTCTGAAGCAGGTGTTTCAATGAAAGGCTGATTATTAATGTTGTTAGTCAGGAAATTGGTTACTGTGTTTATAATTTGCTGGTCATTTTGTGGATTACTGATGTTGTTTGCTTGAAATTGTTTTTCAAGACTGTTTGCCAAACATTCCGCTTTTTCAAAATTTGTGAGTGCTACTTTTTCGCCATCTATGAGTGGGGGACACACTCCTTGTTGTTTCTCCTTTTATTAGCTGCTCTCCAGAAGGATCCATCCTCCACATTGAGATTAGTGAGGTATGCATTCCTTGAGTCATGGTTATGTAAAGCTATTTTATTTTTGATTATTCGTTTTAAGGCATTAATTTGATTTTTAATCACTGGAGATCTGGTTCTATTATGAATTTTCCTTAATTTATTTCGTTTTTTAATTAAATTAATTATATTGTCTGGCAAGTATTCTATTTGATGATTCATTTTGGTGAATTTACTTTGATTGAGAGCAGTATTTATAATAGAAGTAAAATTATTAACATTTTCTTCAAGTTGGGATGGATCATCAGTTAAATGAAAGGCTTTATCTGGAATTAAACAGTTAATTTTATTTCTAAACTTACTCCATTGTGGCAGGTTTTTTGCCAATCACTTTCTTGGTGATTATTTTTGGTGAAGAAAATTAGCACTGGGTAGTGATTGGACTGGGAGCTCTTCGATTGTTGATAATTTCATGGGAGGTTGGATACCCCTACAGAGCATTAGATCTATATAATTTGCATGTGTTGGGCCAAAATGAGTGGGTTTATCGGGTTTAAAAATGGTAAAGTCGTTATTGTTTATAAGGGAGTTCAGGACTTTTCCAGTACTGTTTGCATAATTGCAACCCCAGTTCTGGTGTTTAGCATTGAGGTCCCCAGCGAGGATGATCTTAAAATGAGTACGAGTGATGTGTCGTGAATTATTGATTGCATTGGGGGGGATTTTAACTGTTTCTTAAAATGGCTCTCGGCCTTCTTCTATTTAGTTCTGCGTCATATGATCATACTGTGGCTGAATATTAATTAGTGGGTTGGGATTGGATTGTAGGATTGGATTGTTTGTCGCTCAACGGTCATTTTTTGCACACGAGGGCTAATTATACCGGGACCTACGGCTTAAAGTGGATTCCGAACCACTACAAACATCCATGCCCAAGGTGGGATTCGAACCCACGAACTGTTGAACCGAAGGCAAGAGCGCTAACCATTCGGCTGCCAGCTCGGCTTAGTGGGTTGGGAATTTGATATATAGTAACTTATGGAACTTATCGGCTATTTTAATTATGTGTTCAGTTATAGTTTCAATGTTAAATTCCTTAAATATATATGCGTTTCTGAAGTATGCAGGGGCCATTGTAGCCATTCTAATAATTCGGTTTTCTCTGTGTTGCAATTTATTAAAATGCCTCTGAGCTGCATAGCCCCAAACCGGAGCTGCATATGTGGCAATGGGTCTTATGATGGTTTTATAGATTAATAGTTGATTATGGATGCTGAGTTTGGATTTTCTGCCAATTAGGTTAAATAGTCGTGCCTCTGCTTGCTTTAATTTTTTAAGAATGTAATCGATGTGTGTGAACCAAGTGAGTCTATTATCTAATATGACTCCTAGGTACTTTACTTTTTGGGACCAGGGTATTCTAGTTCCAAGGAGGGAAAATTCAGTAGTTGGTTTGCGCTTTATTCCGAATAATACTGCTATGTATTTCTCCGCGTTAACTGCTATTTTCCAATCAGTAAGCCAAATTTCAAGTTTGGGAATGTATTTTTTGATTGGCAGTGATGCACTGTTATTATCGGGTCCCGAGGACATAATGGCCGTGTCATCGGCGAAAATGAATCTTTTAATGTCGTCCTGGGATGGCAGATCTGTTAGATATATTGAAAAAAGAAGTGGTCCTAAAATGGACCCTTGTGGGTCCTCTTGAGATGTTTTTCCTCTTGAGAGAATTTATTATTGACCTTAACTTTGAGCTTTCTGTTGTACAAGTATTTATTCAATAGGAGTATAAATGGGGGAGGAATTTTTAATTTTATTAATTTGAACAATAGACCATTCAACCATACCTTATCAAAGGCCATGGCAATATCCAAGAATAGAGCCGCGATGGCGTTATTGCTCTGTATATCAGAACTAATTAATTCCACCGCTCTTAGGAGCTGGTGACTTGTTGAATGTTTATCTCTGAATCCAAATTGATCATTGTTAATAATTTCGTTTTGAACAATGAATGCGTTTAGCCTTGTTTTTATACAATTTTCGAACATTTTTGAGAGTGTTGGTAGAAGACTTATAGGTCGATATGACTTGGAGTCTCTTGGATTCTTGCCATTGCCTTTGAAGATTGGGGCAATGATTGCAATTTCCCATTGTTCAGGAAAGTAATTATTTAATATCATTTTATTAAAGATATTCATGATGTGGAAAATAGCCTTTAACGAGAGGTTTTTCAGCATGCCATTCGTGATTTTGTCACATCCTGGGGCCTTTCGAGGGTTTATTTTATTTATATAGTTAATAAGTTCAGATGGGAGGACCAGTGGTAGTGGGTTCGATACCGGGGTGATCTTAAAAATTTTTTTACAACAGTGTTTACTTCTTCCTCTTTCAAGCTATTGATATTATTTGGCGAGCATTGAATTTTGATATTATCAGCAATTGCACTGGCTTTGTCCTCATCTGTGTATGCAATGTCGTTTGTTCTATTGATGGGGGGAAATATAATTCCTCGTTTTTCATGCGATTTGGTAATGTGTTCTTCCCATTGTTTATTTTTGCATGCTTTAATTTCATTTTTAAGCTTATTGTCGGCTATGCTGCCAATTCCTTCTGAGCTGGTTTCTGGTTTTTATTTTATTTTTGATTTCTTCGCTAAGGAAGGAGATACTATTGTTAATGCTCTTTTTCTTAGATGTGGTTTCATACGATGAGCAAATAATATTAGTTAAGTCTTTAATTTCACTTTCTATTTCGCCAGTATCATTGATTTCTTTGTAGTAATTAATTTTGTTGATAATGGTGTGTTTAAATTCAACCCGATTTGGGATTAATTTTTCGGAGATGGTATGGTCCTTGTGTGAGGTATCGAACGTGCAAACTACCGGATTGTGATCACTCGTCATTTCGCAATGTGAAACCACATTGCAGCTGTATGGGAAGTTTTTAATGATAATGAAGTCAATCGTGGAAGCTGTTGCTCGTTGATGCTCATTGTTCGGAGTTTGGTCGGAGTTTGGGGTGCCTCTAATCTTAAATTATTATTTCCAATTATTTTATTTAATGAGGTGCCAAACGGGTTGGATCTATGGCAGTTCCATGAAGTATGGTGAGCGTTGAAATCGCCTCCCATAATGACATTATTGTTTAATTTATATATTTTAACAATATCATTATCTGGGAATCTATTTCTGTGAGTATGGCCAGGAATATTTTTCTGTGGGGGAATATAAATGGATGCTACAGTGATGGGTACTTTGTCATTCTTAAGGTAAACGTTTACAATTGTGGCTTCGGAGTTTTCTAATTGGGGAGTGTCAACTTGGTAGCTATTTAAATTGCTATTTACCAGGACGGCAGTGCCACCAGGCTGGCAATATCTGAATTTGTTATCATCATTTACTCTGTCATTTCTGTATGTGATGTAGTTTCTTAACTTAAGTTGCAGTTTATTATTTAGATGAGTTACTTGGATTAGAATGATATTAGGGATGTGGGAATCTATAACTTCCCTGAGTTCATCTATTTTAGAGTAAATTCCGTTTGCGTTAAATGTGCATATTTTAAATGAAACACCTCTGGAGCTCATGGCTCTTCGTTAGTTCTAGCTTGGGTTGGCCTCATGGCCTCCATCATATGATGTAACATGTTATGTACATCGCCACAGTTTTGGATTTTAGGTGCAATGTTTGTAAGTACATTAATTATTTGCATAAAGGCGTTATTATTACTTAAATTATGTACAGTGTTAATTATATTCATAATATTTTTTAAACTATCAATATTGAAATTGAAATTATTTGCACTTTTAATATTTTCGTAATTGTCATTATTTGAATTATTTCTATTATTATAATTGTTATTTTGATTATTTACAGAATTATGTTCGGTGTTTTCAGTACCCTGGGTGCTACCCTTAACTGCTGCTGCATAGGAAAAGTTATTGCTAACTCTACTAGTGACTTTAGAACTGTTTTTACTTTTGGGGTATCTTGGACACCCCCTATAATTTTCAGGGAGCTGTCCCCCGCAATTTGCACATTTAGAGCTGTTCTATTTTTTCTTTCCCGAGTGGACAATCCATGGTTTTATGTTCTCCAGCACATTTGACACACTTAGGTGCCAACATGCAATTCTCGCTGCTATGATGCCACAATTGACAGTTGTGATATTGAGGAGCGCCACAAGGCGAATTGTATTTTTCTATTTTGACTATAAAAAATATTCTAAAAAATTTCCATTAAAGATGGATTTAGAATTTTCATTATTTGTCTGGTGGATTTGGAACAGTGGCATTAATCTTCTATCCCCCTGCTTTTACGCATTTGATTAATTTTTAGTGATATGTAATTTTTTACTTCTAAATATTTTTTGATTTCTTCTATCGTTGTGTTTATAGGTAGGCCCCTAATTACTACTTTTATAGGCCTTTGAGACCTTGCTTGGATAATATAATATTTTACACCATTTTCGTCAAAATAACTTGTTATGGCCCTATGATGAGCTGGTGTTTCTACATAAATTTTTAAAAATTCTCCATCATGTTTCCCTGTTATCTTAAATTTTAAAGTATCATTTATGTCGCTTAGAAAGTCCGCGTATCTAATATCAGTAGCCACCATTATTGGTGGTGGTTTAGAGGGTCTCACGTTCGATACTGATACTTGGGCTGAATTTTCGTTATTATTCTCGTTTTGCGTGCTGTTTACATGTATAGGAGAGTCATCAACATTTTCGTCCATAAGGACATAGTATCTGTTACTAGTTTCTACTGCGATCTTTTTACAGGCGTGTTTTTAACTGGACTATTGCCCTCACCGATGGTTCTTTTGTTTTTACTGGGTTGGGGGGTAATAATATTAGGAGGGTTTCCATTTAATTGCGCACGTTTAGTAAACATTTCATAAAATTTCACTAAATAAGATCTGAAAATGCAGGGCATAGTAATAGCAACTAATTTTACTTCTACATTACATTTAGTATACTTAGCATTAGACATTATATCATATTCATAAGGTTTACAATTATTGACATATAAATTAATTAAATATTGCAAGATATTAAAATCTATTTCCATAGAAATTTCACAAGGATAACCATTTGCATTCACATAATAGAATTTATCTTTAGTGATATCAATGGAATTTAAACAGCACTTAACTCCATTTATGAAGAAGTTATCCAATATTTTTTGGAAGCGTTTTGCTTCGCTTGCAGCTGTATTTTTTCCTTCAACTGTAGCACTATTTTCGATTAAAGTCACTTGTCTCTAATATATTGTTTTAATATTTTCATCACACTATGTACGCATTCCATTGGCACTGGAATTTGTAGGTTGAATAGTTCGACATGCATATTAGCTATTTCTTCGCAAGGCTGGAATCCGTGCCTTCTAGCATGTGATAACAAATCAGAAAATGTTAATACACGGGTAAATTCACTTCTATAGTACGGTTCACTTCCATTGGGGAAGGAAATATGAGTAAAGGTGGTATGTGTACTGACTTCCACATCCACCTGTTTTATTTCATTATTATTTTGACAAGTACTATTTCCACAATCACGAGCACAATTTTCGCGTTGATTCGCACTGCTAACTGGATTATACTTTTGACTGGAGCTGTTGCATCCTTTTTGAGTATCCATTCACTGGTGTCCATTGACTCCATGTTGTGTGGAATTTCTATCTCCGGAACTGGATTTTTCGTCGATATTTGGTCTTTTGTTGTTTTATCCGTCTTAGAATCGCATTTTCCTCGTTGATTCCTCATGGTAGCATCCAGGTTTGGCGGCAGTTTAAGCTTGGAAGGCGTTAGAATTGGATTTTTCTGCACCACGTGCAAAATATTTGTCTGTGGTGGGGCTTAGTCGGAGAACTGATCTAAGCTTGTGAAGATTTTCCAGGTTATATGAATCGTAATTTCCAATTGCTTCTATTTCGATAATATTGATGTTGTAAATTTTTTATGTCTAGATTTGAGAGAGGTCTGTAGCCTTCCGGCCATGTACCTCGTTTTCTAATGAATTAGAGTCCTTGAATAGTCTTGGCCTGGTGATTAACAAATCAGAAATAAAAGAAACAATAATGAATAATACAAAAATATTATGGTAAGTGCTCCCACTGGATGCACTTTGCATGACTTTTGACTATGTAATTGAGTAATCCTAGTAATAAACATGATGATGACAATAATTCTTGGTGCACACAAAATTCCTATAAAATTATTTACAAAGGAAAATATAAGGAGAATACACAGAATGATTACAATAATTCTTTGAATCACACAAATTCCGTTAAAATATTTACAAAGGAGTTACAAAGAAAAAACACAAGTTGATGACAATAGTTCTTGATAAACACAAAGTTCCGTTAGAATATTTACAATGGAAGACAACGAAAAAATTCTTTTTTTTTTTTCATATTTGTTTAAGATTAAATAAAATTGAGATATTTACAGGATACACACAATTTATTTACAAAGTGGTTTCTCACAGGATTTCATTTAGGTAGAGATATAATTTCCATTAATTATTATTATTCTTCTTTCTTTTCCGTTTGGAATTATTTGAATAAATGGAGATATTGGTGAGAGGTTTTACTCTCAACACTGCTCTGGGCTCTGTGGAAATGCATTAGGTCATAAGGACTGTAAAGTTCAATACCCTGAATCTCACTATTGTTGACTCTGTATATTTTATGGTAGAAATTAAATGCAAGAAATTTGAGGTAGCGGGTTAGGAGCAGGATTCCCAAGTTCTCTCTTATTTGCTGCTTTCTAAAGTAAAGTTCTGAGTTAGTAATTAGTCTAAGTATTTTGCTTTGCTGGGCTTCTAAGACTTTGATATTTGAATCAGCTGCTCCTCCCCAGGTTGGAGCAACATAGGTTATTATCGGCCTGAGGTAGGCTTTATATATTAGGAGTTTATTTGCTAGCAAGAGTTTTGATTTGGGGGCTAGCAAGGGATAAAGGGTAGTTTTAACTGTTATGAATTTATTTTTGATTTTAGTAATATGGGCTTTCCACGTTAGTCTCTTGTCAATACTGAGTCCAAGGTAATCAACCTTACTAGCTCAGGGAATTTTTCTTCCCGCTGATGTAAATTTTGCCGTAGAACTGAACTGCCAGATATTTGATATAATTGTGAGAGTTGGCAATGCCAAATTATTTTCTATTAATTTATTGCGGAAATAAGATTCTGGTTATTAGTCGCAGAGTTTTGCTCTTTTGGCTCTCGAGGACTTTTAGCTTGGTTACACATGCTCCTCTTCAAAATGGAGCAATATATGTAATTGGGCCTGAGATACAATTTGCATATTGGCAGTTTATTTTTCAGTGACCATAACGAAGCGGTCTGCCATGGAATGCTTGCTCCTGAAATGTTTATATTGGGACAACTGCTCAACTTCCTTGTAAAAAACACAGCATTTGATTTTGATGCATTAATATTTACATTCCAGTTTTCGAATAGTGAAAGAGGCTCACATAGATTATCATAAATAGTTTGGTGATTGGAGTCACTTGATAGTACAGCAGTGTCAGCCGCAAAAAGTCCATTTATGGGTTTGAGGTTTTTTTTTTTTTTTTTTTTTTGAAATCATTAAAAATTGTACATTCATTAATAATCCAATTGGCATTCATTAATATTGTAAATACACATCTGCATAAATGGATTTCGCTGTAGAATAATCGTTGTTTATCTTTCACACTGGTTTTTCACACTGAGGTATATTTAGTTTAATTAAATAGGAGGAATTCGTAACTGATAAGTTTGTAGACTAGCCTTACATACCAAACTCTATCGAAGGCGTTTTCAATACTTAAAAAGATGCTTCTGGTAGATTTTTTCATAGTAATATTTTAAGCTTTAATTATTGGTGGGTTGTCGGAAAATTTTGGTGAGTCCAAACTACTGAAAAATAATAATGGAGTAGGTTGAATCAAACTATATTAGCTTATGTAGTATTAATTTTTCAGCAATTTTGCCATTGTAGGCAGGAGGAAGATGGGTGGATAGTTCAAAGGAAACTCTTTTATAAATGTCCTTTTCCAAGAAGCATCCTAATGCAGTTCATTTACTGTAAGACATCAAATATGATTTTGTTACTGTAAAATAATTACATTAAAAATCATTAAAAATATCATCATTTATATTAATTATCATTAGTAATTAAAATAATAAAAATATATATTTAGATTCTCATAAATTTTTAAAGTAAATTTAATAAGATTGGAACTTCTTGAAATTATTTTTAAATTATAAAAATTAATATCTATTCTTAAAATTAAACATTAAATTTAAAGTATTTTGCACTTTCTTAGACAACGCCGACGAAAAGTGTGCGGGAAAGTGACGTCAGAAAATAGGCTTCTGAGCAACACAATTTAAGCATTCAAGAAAGTTAGAAATATCTGGCAAGACGTCGGCTAGAAAGCAAACTATTTATCTTTATTTATTTATTATTATTTTGTCTCCCGTGGAAATTAATATATGATTGCGATTAACTTCATCAAATTTTCTTAGGATGAAAAATACTTGCTTATTAAACTCTCATGCGGGTAACTAAAATTTTTTTAAATATTTATAAATTTTTTATTATATTTTATAAGAAGCTTATTATTTTTATGAAATTATGTAGATGAAAAAGTTCTGTGGAACTAAAAAAATAAATATTATTTTGATAAATAAAAAAATGCTCTACTCAACATTTGGGAAATCTGTGAGAGGATCTCAATTGTACCTTTAAATTAATTTCGATAAAATACTAAACAGAAAATATTCTGCACTTAAATATACTTCATTTTTATTTCATTGAAAAACTTGATTTTTGTATTTAAAGTTTTGAAAAAATATATATAACTGGAGTAAAGTTGAATTTTGTTACACATTGCATATTGCTGAGATTGTTTAGATGTTATAATTTTTTTATAAAATAATGGTAATCTTATATTTTGCAACTGAAAAAGGTTTTTTGGAAGTAATTAAAGTAACATTTAATAATTCATGTTTAAAAGGCTGATCCCAATTAAGTTTGATTATATCTATACAATGTAGTTTAAACATTATTTATTGAAGTTACCTTGGGTGCAATGGTCTGGAGAAATTTACTCCCCATTCAGATCAATGCCAAAATTGAAAGATTAGATCCTCTGGTGCTGCCATCTATCGGAGAATTTGAAGAACAAAAGTCTTCCTTTCACCTCTATGGTGCTCTGATTAAACGAAAGACGCTGTCAAGTGACTTAAATTCGCATAGCCAAGGCATAGCGAGCTTGGCTCGTCTAAGTGTCATTAGTAACAATAATAACAACATTATTTATTGAGGGTTAAAGTCTTAGGAAGCATTGATTAAAATCTGTATGAGAAACTGCACTATTTACTTTTGGTAACATAATGCACTAACATTTTTAAATATCAATTGACTATATTCTCTATCCCTTGCTGTCCAAAAAATAAAATAGGTTGTTTATGTTATATAAAAAGGAATATGCGTGCTATTTTCCTATTTCATAGAACTTTATCTTAAATTATTTCCAGAATATTTAAATTCACGAGGCATTTTTATAGAAAAGACAAATTCCTATATAAGTTCTGATAAGGCACCAGGAATACTGCTTTTTATTTATTTTTAATTTACAATGAATACTGTTTTAATAGTTAATTTTTTCAAATTATTAAGATTTTTTCACTCTAGCTATTTTATATTATTTTATATAAAATTCATTAAAACGTTTTATCAAGTCAGATTTTGTTGAAAAATCTATGAACAATGATACCTTATTAATCTGTATTAAAAATTTATATAATGCATTATAACTTTTTTCATAACAAGAAAAAAACTAATTATTCAGATTTGTTAATTTCTCTCAAAAATATTTACTGAAGTAATAATGTTCATTTGAGTTGATTATTATATTTTAAGAAGATACAGTGAATGATCGGTTTGCGTTGCAAGTCGTTTGCTATCCGAATTATTCATTAACCGATCATCGATTTACCATATATTTTTATATGAAATCGATTAATTCGTTCTGAAGACCCTGAAAATTAAATTAAAAAAGTATGTATAATTTCATAATAAGTTTATTTGAAAAATAATACATACGTAGTCTTGTATACTAATCGGTTCTATTTATTTTTTGTTTATGGAACATTAAAGAACAAGTCCAATGTCGATTGCTTTTCTCTCTTTTTTAAGACTTTTCGGAAGTGATTAATAAATAGCATTATATGATATCAGCTTGGTTTGGGTGCCATTCTGAGACCATTGCTCTGACATCCTCCTTTTTCTTCAATGAATATCTCAATGAATGATCTATAATGAATACATTTCTTCAATGAAGGGGTAAGGATACTCAAAATGATATCCCTTTGGTTTTGAATGAAATCAAAACCGAAAAGATGGTCTACTTTGCCTAGGAATATTCTATTGGAAAAAAAATTTTTTTTCCATTATGGAACTTTGAAGTTTAATAAGCAAGTAACATAATTCAAAAGAAATGAAAAACAAATTTTGGTCCGTTTGGCTTGGCAAACCTGCATATCATGCTCCAAGAGTCGAGAAGTGTTCGCTAGAATTCATTTTAGTTTGTTGTCAGAACACACAAAAATCTTTCTTGAAATTACTAGTTGTTCGATTTGTTCTCAGTCCGATCATCCATTGTAATTTGTTTGAAAAAAATCTCTTATGTGCTAAAAGTAATTAGTTTTTAACCTCATTTATATACATACATACAGAGAGAGAGAGGAATTTTTATTAAATAATTAATTAATTCACTCAAACACGGTATATTTGGTACAAATAATCACAAGGCTAGTTGGATATAAAAATTATTTTCAAGTGGTTAGAAAAAAAATAATAGAAAATTTTCAAATAGAGAATCCAATGTTTTAACTTGTTTATCTTATAAATGTTTTCTCTTTTTCATATTCTAAATCAGTTTTTTATCACTGCAAATCAGCAGTTTTTAACTGTCAGTAGAATTAAAAGCCCAACTCCATGAATTGTTGTGCTGCTGAATGCATTAAACTCATAAAAATGCTTGTTTTATTTTACTGTATGGGTACATAATATTATTTGTATAATAATCTACAAACAATTACTTTATAAATATTCATAACAACCGACAGTTTTAATGAGCTATGTATAATTATTAATTCATAATTTTTACAACACATTAT
The DNA here is from genome assembly GCA_037975125.1 of Latrodectus hesperus. Lineage (NCBI taxonomy): Eukaryota > Metazoa > Arthropoda > Arachnida > Araneae > Theridiidae > Latrodectus > Latrodectus hesperus. Next base: position 40,300,697 of record CM075855.1, read on the forward strand.
GCATACTCATATTATTTATCCTTTAAACAATACGAATGATTTTTCTAATTAAGTATGATTAGAATATTGTTTCAATATATTTATAACATGTTTCGGTTTTCTTTTGCTTTGAACGAATGTAAAATTTATTTTAACAATTTATTAAAATTTCAATAGTTTTTGCTCATAAATAGTATATTTTTAGATTTAATTATTTTTATATCATATCTATGGTGTCAGAGGATAGGGTCTCGCCACTAGTGAAGAGAATATTCAAAAGAACTTGAAAGTTCGTAAATTAGAGGTTCATAAAAACGAGCGTCTATTCTATTAATTTTGGAATAAAGTAAAAATTAAGTAAATAATGTAGTTTAAAATTGTAAGTGCTTTTGAAATATTTTAACAAAATAGTTACTTAAATTTTACTTTAATCAAAATTTAGTTTTGGATTTTATAAGTGTTTCTCATTAATTACCTTAATATATTATAACTCTTTCATAAATTTTATGTTTTCTACTGATAATTATTCTTAATATGCATATAATATATCCTGTACACATAAATATCATTTACCACTAAAACAAATTAGATAATTTGTATTTTTTTCTGCTAATCACACACACGCATTGTTATATATTATTATATTATTTTTGTAAAAAAAGTAAATAAAGATGGTTAACATTTACTATTTCCGCAAACTCTTAAGCATTGGATATACTATGATGCCATATTAACCAATAAACTAAAAAGTTCTTTTATCTTCCAAACATATTATTATAATGACGTGTAAATGTAATTAAGCTAATAGCATTTTCACAATTAATTAAAAAAGGAGATTTCTGAGCCCGAATTTAAGAATAAATAAATACGATTATTTATAAATTTTCTGTCTGTTCGGGTTAGAGTGAAAGTACATTTAACAAATCTTGGTGACAGCATGTTGTCACCAAAATGCGGACTTATGCGATTGTACCAACAAGTGATGGTCTAATTTAGCCCTCGTATGCAAAACATGACCGTTAAACGACAACCAAACAAATCACTACGTGACGTGAAAAATTGCTTCTTATTGGCGCAAGATATTGCTATATCATCTTTGTGAATAAAATAATAGAATAAAAGAATAAAATGAAGTTATATCTTCCTTTGAATTAATAACATAATAAGCAGAGAATGTTACCTGTTATCGAATTAGTCGACTTCTCACGAAAATTTAATATTTATAAAAAGAAAAATATTTGACTACATTTATTAAAATCAGTAGGAAAAAATATATTTGAAAATTTGAGTAAGATGTGAATTAAAATTAAAAAAATTCAGAGACAATTTTACTTTTAACTAAGCTTAATGCCGTTTTTTTGAAAACTTACTTTTCTCTTAAATAGATAAAGCAATTGATTATAGATTAGGAATGTTAATAGAATAAAGAAAATTATTTTTCTTCATTAGAGTCCTATATAAAAACAGATGGAAGATAACAGTGGAACGGACAACAATAGGAAATTATAGAAAAAATTTATAAATTTTTTATGTTATTTCATGCAAAAAAGAGAGCAAAATTTTTTTATATTCTATTAAAATTCTCTCAATAGAAAAGTACCATTTATTTAGTAAAATTAAAATAATGTAAAATAAGAAAATGTGATTATAAATTTATGCACAAAAATTTACAGTTTGAACTATCAGCAAGTGTTATGTAATGCAGAAACGTTATTGTTATTAAACAAATCAAATTTTTATATTGCTAATGTGATTATATAGAATAATTAGATCTCTATGCTAAATAGCTCGCTCTTGTGTATTTAATATTGGTAAGCAGTAATTATTTACCTGTTTTTCACTTCTTTTTTTTCATGTGAATTTTAATTTAACATAATGTAATTTTCATCATAAAATAATAATTTGCAATTTTGCTATATTGTTTAAATTAAGCTTGCTAAATTAAGTATTGCTTAAAATAAGTTTATCGTTTGTATTTTCTTATTAATGTAGCATGCAAAATAGCAAATTTCAATCATGATAATTTTATTTATATAAGATGCAATAAATACAGAACTTTAAAGGGAAAAAATATAAAATGGGTATGTATTGGAATAATGTAAAATAGCTAATTTTTAATTAAACAATTCAAAATAAGATTTTTTGTTATCAATATATGGGCTATAAAAATGTAGATACTTATAAGGGTTGCCAAGATTGGCCGTATCTATAGATTGTCTAGATCGGACCAATTTTGGAAGCAAATCTTGGTCCAATATAGACTTCCAAGTTTCGTTCTACCTTGGAAACTCACATTAATCCGTTGAGTGGGAAGATCCGCTATCTGTGGTCGTACTACATATAGTTTAAAAGCTCTCTATTGTTGTTCCCGGCTAGTAGGAGGATCATAGATGCTTACCACTCAATCTTTTCGGTGTTTAGCCGCTCGAGACAGAGCAATAACTCACATTAATCCTATATAAAGAAATGTAGACCATCCAAGATTGGCCCAAGCCAATGATTTACCGAGGGTAACGCTACGATTAGCCAATATAGAGCAAGATATTTTGCTACTTAGTTATGTGTGTGTCTTGATAATGTGACTTCTGACGTAAAGTTACCTTCATCAGTATATAAAAACAACAATATATAAAATTGGAAATTAGAATACTTTTATACGAATTATGATCATTGCCCTTCATTCAGAACTTAAATTTAACTGAATCATTGCATTTTTTAATAAATTACTTTTCATAAAATTACTATGAAATTAGGTTCTATTCTATTCTTACTCCACATTTAACTTAAATTTCACTTAAAATAAACTATACACCATGAATAGATTTTTTTCATAACATATAAGCATTTATTTGAAATTATTAAAAATTAAGCTCATATCAAAACCAGTTTTGCAGTAAAACCACTAAAGTTTTGACTTTGTGTTATATAAATTAATTGGAGATCGATAATGGAAGACAATTTTTGGGGCATTTTGTGATGGTCGAGTTTCTTAGTGGGGATCATACATACTAAATTTTCATCGAACTCTATTGTAATACTTGTAGTGTATTTTATAGTAATGTTCATTAAAGCAGCCAGAATGAAATAATATTTTATTCAAAAAGGGACGACACACTTATACAAACATGTATGTATTGACATTATCGTATTGTTCTGTTTGCAAACATTCTTATAGTCTCGAACTAAGAGTGTTCTGCTTACTTTCTTTTTTAAGAATACTACATTCTCCCACACTTAAATTACGTAGTCCGATAGATAACGTGGTGGTTGTCGTATTCTTGCTGATCTTAGAATAGGAGGACTTCGTGGAGCACCTGAACCATTAGAAGTACCAGATACTGGCTTACCATGATTCTTAGCAATTCGAACTTCTGATGACATGGGGTCGAAATGATTTCCTGTAGGGATCGATTTCCTCGGATAAATGACATCAGGCTTTGGGGAAAATATAACTCTTGGAATTTTAGGAACCTCACTTTACCTCAATTGATTTATGTGTCTTTTTATAGTTTTCTCGTCATCGAGTTTTATTAAATAGTGTAATTTACAAGTTCGTTGTTTAACGATGCCAAATTTCCATGATGTTATCGTACCTTTTTCTTGATGAGCTAGAATATCTTTACTTCGTTCTTGTTTCAAAATAAAATCGGCAATTCGATCATTACTTGTTGTGTAATTACCTTTAATAAAGCTGCAATATGTTCTGCATCCATGATTTTTTTTGTTTATCCTCGTCGCCAATTTATTGTAGTGTATTTTATAGTAATGTTCATTGAAGCAGTCGGAATGCAATAATTATTTTATTCAAAAAGAGATGACACACTTATACACACATACATGTATTGACATTATCGAATTGTTCTGTTAGTAAACATTCTTATAGTTTCGAACTAAGAGTGTTCTGCTTACTTTTGTTTTTAAGAATACTACAGTACCGTAAAAGAGATAAACTCTGATAAAGTTTGATTATTATATTATATTTTATGCGCTTGTTTCTCCAGATTAAATGTAGTAATTTATTTTTTGCTTTAAATAACAAAAGAAATGAAAATTAACTGGCAATGAAAGACTCCAGGAAAAAACTATGAACGAAAGTATGTTCTTGGTGAAAATAAAAAAAGGACTTAAAAAGATTTATTCCTGTAGAAAATCTTTTGGCTCAAAGAACGTTAGAGCAGAGTAATTTTAGATAACGCAATCAACATTTTGTCGTCAGATAAAGAAAATTGACTTTAAAAAAGTTAATAAATTAGTCTGTCATTAAGCGCCTTCAAAGACCATGAAAAAAACGAAGAAAACGTTCTTAGACTTTCTTTCTTAGTCTCTCTGTTTAATTTTATGCAAAACTGAATACAAAACATGGATAATTTCAGATGAAGCATTGTTTCATATATCATCCATAACTTACAAAAGAAAATATATTGAAAGTGAAAAGTCTAAGGATGTAGATATTTTGCAAAAAGCAAGTTGGTCATCTGGTAGTATGATATGTATAAGAATGTCCTCTCAAGTTTAAAAAGACATTTTTTTTGTTGAACTAAAAGATAAATCAGGGTTCGTACAGATTTCCAATTTGGATTTTGCTGTGCATGTAGAGCGCCGGACGAAGAATGAAGGTAAGAATTTTATTTTAATTATTTTCAGCAGGCATAGAATTCCTAGAATTGTATGTTAAGTATTTAAAGTATTTTATGTTAAGTATTGTTAATTTATTTCAGTCTTTATTTCATTAATAAGCAAATTTATCCTGCTTCAATTAAATTATACGCAATTTTCATCAAGAGAGACGTGGAAAGTATGTTTCCAAAAATTTGTATCAAAAATTTAGTATTTAAATATTAATATTCAAAGAATTTTATACAATATAAGGAAAACAGCAGCAAATCGAAAAAGAATCAATTAAAATCTCCCGTCTTAATCGCGCAACATATTGATTTTGTTTAGTGATTCTTCTCTTCACTTCACTTCACTTATATCTTAATACTACTAAACCGAATTATCATGAAATTATTGCAGCTGAACTAGAGCTGAAAACCATTAATAGAAGTCAACAAATAAGGATACAAAAATTTAATATCAATCGTGTCGCCATCTAGAGGCAATATTACAAACTAATTCTAAATTAAGTTTTCTGGCAATTTTATTGAAAATTTTAAAGTATTAAAACAAAAATAATAAATGAAAAAAAAAATAAAGTAACTATAAGATTTTCTAGAAAAAAATAAATGCAACAAGGTAAGAAAAAATTCCAGGAGTAATTTACGATTTTAAAGCAGTCAAGTCTAAATTCTTTCAAGGGTCCTTAAAAAGTTTTTTGGAATTTAAGAAGTTTCCTGGAGTTAGGCGAACCCTGATAAATTGATGCTAAATCGTATCAGAATAAAGCCTTGATACACATGATCAAAGTAAATCACACTGAAAATCAACTATATAAAATGTCTGAAAGATTAAAAAATAATAATTATCTTCCTCCTGGAAAATGTCTACCATCATTCCGTGACTATGTTCTTTTGATTATTTTTATGGGGATGCTTTAAAAAAATTCATCTTCAAAAAGCAATTAAAGAAGAATTGGAAAAATGTTTCCACACTAAAATGGTTGAAAAAGCTCTTTTGGCTTGGTCTAAACGTTTATGTAAAGTATACTATTCTGAAGTTGTAAATTTTATGTAAAAACTTAATTTAGTAAGAATTTATTACACTTTGAAAGTGGTCACATTATTTTTGAATCAATTAGTAAATTATTTAATGAACACTTAATTAAATTTTGTTCACAATAAAAAAAATCATTTTATATTGTAATTTAAAACATTCATTATTACAATATAAAATTGCATGTAATTTAAAAGATAATAATCCCATGGTTAATCTCACAGAATCTAAAAGTGAAGTGAATTTAAATAATATTGAAATGCCAAACATATATGCAGTTTCAAGAGAGTAGTTCAGAATTTCAAACTCTCTCTTCTTGTATTACGAATGACGAAAAGAGTATTTTGGTGACTACGGTGGTCTTTTTTTTTTTTTTTTTAATATTAATGGGGTATTTTAAAGAAACTGCGCCTGACTTGACTGTGGTTTTCAAATTCACGCTATATTCGCTTCATTTTCAGATTTATTGGGCTTGCGTAAAGAAAAAAATAATCGCAGTCTCACAAGTTTGAAAGAAAATTCTATTCTTATAAGAAAAAAAAATTGCTCTGATTTAAAAAAAAATATTTTGTTGTCTGTTCGCATCGAATGTTTGTATCAAAAATTACAAATGCTCTGTTGAATTAGTAGTTAAATGTTCATAAAATATTCTGATAGATGTAAATTTAGCTAGCGCTCATTTCTTCAAATAAAATAATAATAAATAAATAATTGGTGAAGAATTACTTTGGTCCTTTAAAAGGTCAGATATTTATAGCTGAATCACGGGTTTTACAGAATATCATATTTGGATATATTGTTAGTGGTGCTTTTAAAATCTTCTTTGGATAAAAAAGATAAATATTGTGGTTTAGTAAAAACTGATAAAAGAAATCGTTCATAAATTTTGGGAAATCGAAGCTATTTCGATTCTTCAAAATTTAAAACTAAAGAAAAAATTGAGCATAAGGAGCAATTTTTAATTTATTTAATTTATAGTAGTAGGGATAAAAATGATGAATTTATTATTTAAAGAAAAATTATCAGAATCAGAAAGTGCCCTAAATTTAAGATTAAATAACTTGTAGGAAAAAAGGAAAATCTAAAAATGTCAGAGTTATCTAGAAATTTCATGCGAAAATACGAAGCACTTAGGAAATTAAAATGAATAAAGTTTAGATTATTTTGCGCACCACATTATCTTAATTTATAATGCTATTAGTTTCCCAAAATTAATAATTTTTTTTTCTGATGTTTCGGTTGCTACTACTGGAATTTTTCTTAATAATTCTGATAAGTGGTAGGATATTGCAAGATAATTCATTTTCGATACTGTTGTGTTTCATAAAGCATAAAGTCGTTTTTACATTAGAGATTTAAAAAAAAAAGAAAAAAAAGACAAATTTGGATTAATCTTAAACATTGCCATTTACAATGAATAGTTCGGTAAAAGTTTAAATGTAGAGATCACGCTTTATAAATTGCGTATTGTAACATGCTATAAAACGTGCGCCCATTTGGCAAACAAACTCAATGCAGTTTGCTTTAGATGAAGGCATTAAATATCCGATGTCATCTTTTGAACTTTCAAAGATTTTTCTGTAGATATTTTATAAGGTGTTCTTTCTCTTTCTCTCTGAAAATTCTGACCCAGCAATTACTTTACAAAATGAATTGATATATTTATTAAAAGTTGGAAGAATGGTACTGCACAAATGGTGCTCCTATGAACTTTTGAAGAATGTTCTTTTTGGAGATTAAAAATACCAGCTTGAAAATTCAGAAAAGAAAACTTAAGATTATCGTGAGATTGAATTCTCAAGAGGATTTATTTTGTTTTATTAAAATCCTCACGAGAAGAAACAGTTCGAACAAACGTTCTGTTACAATAGAAGCATTACAGATACTACACTAAGCTACGATAGCAAAATTATTTGATTAAGAATTGATGATCTTTATTGTGCAAACTAAATTTTTTTTCTACAAAAATTATGGATACTGAAATTAGACTAGAATATAAACTCACCTTCTTAAACTGACCCAGCAATTACTTTACAAAATGAATTGATATATTTATTAAAAGTTGGAAGAATGGTACTGCACAAATGGTGCTCCTATGAACTTTTGAAGAATGTTCTTTTTGGAGATTAAAAATACCAGCTTGAAAATTCAGAAAAGAAAACTTAAGATTGTGCGTGAGATTGAATTCTAAAGAGGATTTATTTTGTTTTATTAAAATCCTCACGAGAAGAAACAGTTCGAACAAACGTTCTGTTACAATAGAAGCATTACAGATACTACACTAAGCTACGATAGCAAAATTATTTGATTAAGAATTGATGATCTTTATTGTGCAAACTAAATTTTTTTTCTACAAAAATTATGGATACTGAAATTAGACTAGAATATAAACTCACCTTCTTAAACTTACTTAAGGCTTGGAAAAAATTCTGAATGCCTTACTTGAATTGACAAAATTCAAAATAGATCTATATCAACAAAAAATAGTATTATAAAGGCTCAATATAAAAGTGATAAAAAATTAGTTACTTAAATAATTTGCAGCAATTGTAACAGCAGAATGATTATTAAAGACATCTAAATGTGTGACTTATTTCCGAGCAAAGAGGATAACCTACTAAGATCTTCATAGAAAGTAAGTAGAATTTTATTAAAGTTTATTATATAAGGATAAATTACCAAGATTTGTATAAAATTAAAAAATGGTGTATTTAAAAGACCAATATCAAAAATAACAATTTTACAGGTATAAAAGTGGATGTTCTTTCTGTGTAGTCATGTTCCTATATATTTATATAATCATATTAATTTCAATTGCTCTTTCGTGAAGTTTGTTGACATATCTGTTTTGTTAATGGAAGGAATGCATTCCATTAAAGTTTATTACAGTAATTTGTTTCAATAATTTTAAGTTATTTTTTAGTTTGTACACTATTTTATTGATTAATATACTCTTTTAATTAAGTTTAACATTTCTTGGGCATGGTTCATTATGGATTTTTGTAATCTTTTCCTTTTTTGTGTGTTGGTTTTAAGAGGAGGAATGATGCCACAATTTAAGACGAAAAAAATGATCATTAGAAAAGTAGCTGACAGAGAAAAGAGTTGTGGAAAAATACAATTGTAAATTATCCTGAAAATTGTGATTAATAAATTTATAATTTCATTGCAAGAAAAGAGATATTTTGTCTTATTTTATACAAGAAAACAAAAACATAACTTTTGTACAAGAAAAAGCAAATCCAAAGATAAGCATAAAAAACATTCAACTGCCTCATTTTCTTGAATAATGTTCGATAACTATTTCATTAGTAGTTAATTAAGATTTTAAAATTGACAGATTTTGACATGAACCCCAAATAACTGAAAGTTCAGACTGTTGATATTGACATTTCAGGTTATTAGTTTTTTTTTTTATGATTAATTTAAGTCTATTACAGCTTTTAAGAAACTTTAAAATTTTCTTATTTACTGCTGCTAGCGAAATAAATGTTAACATTTTTTGGTGACATAAAAGATTAAATGCTAATTATTTTATACTTTTTAAGTATGTGTAAATATAAATATATAGATTGAACTAAAAATATAATAACTACAAAAGATCCGATTTAATGTATAATTTGCAAGGTATTTTTTTCCTGAGGCTTGAGCAACTACCATGCACACAGCAAGTGGTGGGTAATCAATCAGCAATTTAAGTTAAACCACTCATTGCATTGCTAATAATAAGATAAAGGTGAACAACTATTTTGTGACATGTTGTACCATCAATATGGTAAAAATTAGAATTTAATTCTCAATTTGCATTTTATCATTCATTTTTAAAAATAACAAATTATCTTTAAAAAATTTCTTTAATGTTATTTATCATATACTCGAAAAATGAAATTACCAGACAATTTTCAATATTTTGCACCAAAATGTAGAAACAGAATTTGGGAAAATAATATTTTTAATAAAACATTCATTTAGTTATATAGTTAAATTTCATACTTCAATTCACTGAAATGGAAAGCTTTGGTACTTCTCAAAGGTTTGAAAAATTTTAATTTTATAGTAAATTGAATGAAGTACTAAAATGTAATGAATAAACAAATTAGCTTCAGTTGATTTTCTACTGATTAAAAGACTTCCTAATATAATTGCAAAACAATTTAAAATTCAACAGGTTGTTTGAAACAAACTGTATAAAGTTTTTTTTATATTTCAGTTATTTAAATATTTAAGAAATTAGTTGAAAATCATGAAAAATAATTCAAACTAAATCAAAATTACCAAATACAGTGATTTAAAAAAAAAAACTTTTTTTTTTCTTTTAAAAAAGTAGGGAAAAAAAGAATATTAATGGAAAGAATATTTTTATTCCCAAATATTTCACACATTATAAAAAATAATTTAATATTGAACTTATGCAAAATTGTTAAGAAATTATGTTAATTTTTCAATTTTTAAAAGTACATAATTAGATTATTTAATGATAAATTTATTGTAAAACCATATCCCTGTAGTATGCTCAGATTTTTTTTTAACTCACAATTATTTCAAACATATTCCCATTTACATGAAAAATTAAATTGGTTTTAAAACAGTTTAAGCTTTTTTCTAGTTATATTAAAAAGTGATTGAAATTAGAAAGTTATATTCTGTATCAAAATGTTTTAGCACGAAGTTTTATGAAACACTAACCACTTTATTTAACCTTTGCTGCAAAAAACAGTTATTTTAAATTACATTTTCATTTTGAATTAAGTAAAAAACAGGAGTCTTAAACTGAAATAAGAGTCTGAAACAAAAGTAAATTTTACATAGAAAAATTTACTTAAGATACATTAAAAGAGAAAGAAAATTATGCATTAAAAAACAATGTCTAAGTCACATTCAGTTAAAAAACTCCTGAATAACAAGTTGCTGTTCAAAAAAGTTTAGTTCTTCTGTGCTTGTAATTTTTCAAGGGCTTTCTGCTGTTTTAGCCTCATTTGTTCAGCATCCCTAAAAATAAAAATTAATTATCTTTAATGAAATTTTTTAAAATAACTTAAAATTAATCTAAAAACACACATGTTTCTACCTAAATTGATTTATATAATCTTATGTCTTTTTAATGTAGTACAAATTAAGCAGTTGTTTCTAATCTCCCATCAGGTCTGAATAAGCCAGACTAAATCAATAAAATCATTGAAATTAGTCTGAAAAGTATTGAAAGACAGTTATTAAAAGTATTATATAGATATTTTTTCTGTTACAAATAACAGCAATGTTAAAAAAGTAATAAAATTTTAACTCATAACAGTCAAAAAATGCTGTTCTACATTTCAAAACACAACATCCTATATGTCAACATTATTGTATATATTCTGAAAATATTCTTTCTATAAACGCATGTTATAACATAATCTATAAAACCTTATTCTAATTGTCTGCTGGATTTCCGATGGGAGTTGAACTGAGAATGGCAGTACAAGATGAAGTAAAACTTATATCAAGATGTTTACTTCTAAGTAACTTAAAATTAAGTTTGATTTCAAAATTCTAATTACAGCATCATTAATTCATTTAAAACATAATTAACAGTGATTTGAAATCCTTGGAAAGTTGCCATAAAGCAAGTAATTTAAGCATTATAACATTTTATTAAATAATTCTTGTTTAAAGAAAGAAGCATGTGGTTATTTTTCACTTTCTAAAATTGTCATTCAAGCATATGTATAACCATTTGAAGTCCAGAAAAATATTTACAGTATCAGATTCTTTTTTCTTCCAAAATTTCCACAATTTAATTTTTCTTTATTAATTTTTTTTAAAATCACTTTTTGCAACAAATATGAGTTTGTCTTTCTCAATATGCTGCTAGTTTGAAATTTATTAGAATCCTCTCTTTATAAGTAAAAGTAGTTTTTTTGGTTCTTTATATTCCATTCAATTATTTCTTGTTGATCTATGTTAGACTTTACTTCATAGTGCAAAATAAGTTTTTGAGATATTATAAAATTATTTTGCAATATGTACACTATGCATTAAATCACTGAACTTATTTTTCCACATTTACATGAAAACTTCAATAAGAATAGATTATTTGTAATTCTTTGAATAATTGTTTATTTTGATATGTGTATAAAATACAAATCTAATTTAAATCTGTTTTTCAGGAAAAAAAAGAGGGAATTTCGAAATCTAATCAATTTCCCATGGTGAAATCTTAACTAAGTAAACATGTGGTAAGTCTATTAACTATAAATTTATTAAACCAGATGTAAAATTGTTTAAATAGAATGTATAAAATTTGTATATTTAGCTGAAAAAAATATAATTACAAACCATTAGTAACATTTTTCTATTGAATACAAAACACTATATATACCTACTTGTACAAACATATTTAAACTTTAATGCAAAATTATAATTAAGTGAAACTAAAATACAGTCTGTATTATTATGTATACAAAAATGTTAAAAGTGAGTTGTGCATTCCAAACTTCCAACCCTCACATAATTAAAGTGACTCTTTACTTATAAAAAGCAAAAAACCTCATAATTTTTTTCTTATGCATAGATTAGAAAGACTATTTCCAAGCATTTAATGTTTTAGGAAGTCTAGTATCAAGAATAATTTAATAAAGAAGTTTTTAAGTTGAAGTCAAGAGAACAATTGATCATTTGATTTATAATAGATACATTGATATTTGATTTGCAGATGGTGATAGGAGAAAGTGCACTAGTTACACAGCAGAATTTAGACTTCAAGCTATCATCTACGCAAAAAATATGAAAAATGAGAAACCTGAAGAAAATCTCACAGCTGAAAAAACATTTGTTGGTGACATGCAAATGAAGAGACACTCAAAACAGTTCAAAAAAGTCAATGTAAAAATATCCTTGTACAGAAAACATTTGTTTGACATTGTATTCAAAATAAGAAATGTTAATACAACTGAAATCCTTAAAATTGCATGCCTGAAAACAATGCATAAAAAACATTTCATGCACGGAATATAAAATTTAATGCAGGTGAGTTCAATATTTAAATAAATATATTTGTTGCAGAACTGCAACTGTATGCAAACACTATATCAAATGTATATATAAAAAATAATGTAGTATTTTTTCAGTTATATGAATAAACTGCAAGCAAATAATATATATATATATATATATATATATATATATATATATATATATATATATATATATATATATATATATATATAATCCCAAATATTGAATGCAGATCAGACAAGTCTATTTTGATGTGCCAAACAGATCTGCAGTAAATATAAGAAAAATTGAACAAATATGTAAATGTGATGCTGAAAAGCTGCAGATAATATTGAGATTACTGTCGAAGAAAGAAAATTGCCACCATATATGGTTTTGGAAATCCGCCTTATTAAGGACAGATTCTAATTCAGTATTGCAAGTGAATGTCAGAGGAAGTTATCTTAAATTTGATTTCAGTTTAACAATGTAGGTTTGGTTTGTTTGTCGCTCAACGGTCAATTTTTTGCACATGAGGGCTAATTAGACCGGGACCTACAGTTTAAAGTAGATTCCGAACCACTACAACCATCCATACCCAAGGTGGGATGTAGCAATGTAGAATAAGTGGCCAGAAATACTTTCTTCAAAATGAAGGATTCTTTTGAGTTTCTACAGCCCCACTTCTGATTAATTTAATCAATTAAATAAAAATTTTAAAAAAATAAAATGATCAAGTTAATATTCCTAGCAGCATGGCAAAAATGTATCAGCCTTTAGATACAAGTATAGCTCATCCATTATCACTGGAAATAGCAATGTGAGCAAAGCAACTTTAATGGCAAAAAAAAAAAACATTTGCAATATATTTTTATTGCCAGAAATGTTCTATTGGACTTCTGCTGTTTTATATGGTCAATATCTGGAGAACTTGTTATAAAAAATGAAAAGAAAAAATAAAATTTCCAATTATCTTCATAGAAATGAAGATATCTTTATGATAATATTTTTGCAAAGCCACCTGGATCATCTAAGAGACTGAAGAATTAAAATTGGTAAAGTGGAGATTGTAGAAAATGATTATGCTTGATTGAAAATTTTTTCTCAAATCTTTGATAACTTGCAAAAGTTACTGTAGTAATTTGATATATTAATTTCAAGCAACTAAATACTTGTGTAGTCATCTTAAAAAGAACAATTTATCCGAGAAGATAATCATTGATTATAGCAGTTGCACTGTTATCTCTTTTCTTAAAACCAAAATCTCAGAAAAAATTGAGCCTATATTCATACAAATATGGCATATAAAAGTTATTTTATGGAAATTTTCGTATGGAAATCTAAACATACTTTTGAGTTTTATCAAAATGGTCTTTTTTATTAAAAATAAATAATATTAATAGATAATTAATGTAATTAAAATATTTCCTCGAACTAATAAATTTGTAAAATTAATAAATTGATCTAGTTTTAGTTTTACCTATGGCGCCGTTCTTCTAAAGTTAAACCTCGATTGCCATCTTTATTATTCGCACTTGCAGCTTTCTTCAATTCTTGTTGTTTTTTAATATTTTTTTGTCTTGCAAGTTCTCGCTGGTTCCCACCTAAAATATTATCACACTAATTAATGCTACAACAGAAATTAATGTTAAAAAAATTCTCACAATAAAGACACATACATATTGAATTTCTAATATAATTTACAGTATAAAAGTTCATTTAAAAATAATTTCCTGGAAGACACAAGAAATCTTTACCATGAGCTTATAAAAAGAAATAGCATATGAATGAATCAATTTTAATACTCAGAAGATATAATTAAAATATAGATTAATTTCATTATTATATATTAATAAAATGAAAAGATTTTTCAATAAATTATCAAATAGTACCTAGAGACTGAAATTTAATGTTTCTTTACAAATAACATTTTACAAAATCTGGCTAAAGCGGATATTATAGTCTCAACTTGCCAAGCACGAAAAATATCCAAATCTGATAAAATTTGGCGATTTTCTCCCTCACCAATTTAATTTGCCAAAAAATCACCAAAAGGGATTAATTACTAAATGCGTCACCAAATACAAAGTTGGAAATTCTTGTCGCTGTACATCTGGAAAATGCTTGCCATTTTCATTTTGGATTTTTTTTAGTAGATGAAAAGCACAGCAATTTAAATCCGAATTTTTCATATTTATTTTCCATTTCAACTTGGATGCAGCACGGAATATAAATATTGTCTTTCATTTTAACATTTTTGGTGCTTTTCTGTTTCGCCGGCGCAAATATCGCCAAGCGAAAATCAAGTCGCCAATTGGCGACAACACACAGTATACACATAAAATTTTTTAAATAATGTTGTTTTATATAAAATTTTTTAAATTTATTTATTTAATTGTTGTTCTCGTGTTCACGCTATGCGTGGAATGATGGATGCCAGAGCCTCAATTTATTTACTTATTATATTAGATCACAATTTATCGGGTGATGCATATTTCAAAATCTTTTTTTTCAATATTTTTTTATGTGAATTTGGTACGATTATTATTTTTTAAGATGAATTTTTAAAATCCGATTTTTTCTAGAGAGATTTTACGAAATTATTAAATTTGTATATATATTAACATAGCATAAAATTATGAAATGGGGAAAAGAAGAGTCGAAATAAAGTCGTTGACAGTAAAAGGCCGTCACATGTTTTGGAAACATAGCAGTAAAAGGTTACCTGTGGAAATATTCCCTCTAGCGCCGGTTTTATCATTTTTGGCGACTTTATCGCCTGCGCCAGCGAAACGGTAAAGTACCACATTTTTTAGTTTAGTGTGGATATAGTGCGGATTTTCAGTACTGTCTATTTATTTTGGATTTTGCTGTGGATAAAGCACTGGACTTTCAATCCTGTCTTTCATAATCATTTTGTATTTCCCTATGGATGGCCAGAAATTAAACTCTGACTTTTATATTCATTTTGGATTTTGCTGTGCATGTAGAGCACTGGAAGAAAAATGAAGATAAGGATTTTATTTTAATTATTTTCTGCAAGCATAGAATTCCTAGAATTGTATGTTAAGTATTTAAATTTCTAATAATAAACAAAATTACAGAATCATTCTATTTTTTTAAAATTATTCTAGATTTGTCTACTTTTATGTAGAAATGATTTGTAAACATTCTATCTTAAATCACAGAAATTCATTATTTTATTTATTTTTTAACTAGATGTTATTAAATTTAATTATTTTTGCTACTTTATTTCCTTTAATTTTAGTTCTGAATCATTTTTAAATAGAATCTTTAATCAAATCTTTTTTTTGGGGGGGGAACCCCACTTCATTAACACGATTGTTATTATTTTCTTATTTAGTGTTTGGTGGGGAGGAGGAAACCTTGATTTCTTATGCTAATTGGTGCCCATTCTGTGTTGCTAATCAAAATTCCAATACCAGTCTCCTCCGCTAGACAAAAAATTTTTTCGCCAAAGTAGACAGCAATATCCAGTTTTACCGCAATGGAAATTTACCCTAGCCTTTCCAGACAAAAAGCTAACGTCCTAACCATTAGACCACTACAGCACTAAAGAATATGTAGTGATAAAATTTAAAATTATGTTAAATTTCCATATAAAAGAAAACAAAACAGTCACATTACAGTATAGAGCTAATTTTACAAAAAATTAAAAATAAATTATTCCAAAAAATATTTTTAAATATTATTTGTTTATTTTTCCATTCGAATGCTTCTCAATTTTTTGATAGGCACTAATCATTAGAATTTTTTCTTATTGATTCTTTGACTAATCTAAGTAACAGATTTAGAAATAAAATAGGTGAGATACAGCCAGAGTTAATGGAGCCAAATATATATAATTAGGCATAAAGAATGAATATTTTGAGTAAAACATACCATTTTCAAAATCAAAAATTCTACTTTTGACGAATAATAAGTATCCTATATAAAGCAATTTAGTAAAACTGTATTTTAGAACACTTAATGCTTTATTTTTATTTTGTTATTTTTTGCAGCAATAAGCGTACTGAAAATCGAATAAAAACTAAAAGCCAAGAACAAAAATATGAAACAAATACACAATAAAAAATTCGTAATTAATGACACAGAAAAAAGAAAAAACTTAGGGACAACTTAAATGCATTAAAGACAATTATAACTGTCAAACAAAAATTAACCAATTATTGAATAATAATATATATAATAAATAATCTAATACATTATGGATGAAAAAAAGAAATTGAGTTTAAATTAATTTTTTAACAGCTTCTATAAATCCTGAGAACCAAATGTAGCTGTCACAAGTAATTCCATATAAACAATTCATGCACAATATTTCCCACATAAATTTGCTATAAATCAAATGGAAATATTAAACAAAAACTAAATGATTTGTTGACTCTCAATCTATTTGTCATATCTATAATAAATGATTTCGAAAGTGCCAATAGTTAGTGCAAATATTTACTTTATGAAAAGTGAGAATAGAATATACGAAAAAGAAGGATAATCAACATAAATCTTAAGAATCAAAACAAGTCCCTTTAAAAAATAATTTTCTTTAAATCATATACGTAGGATATAATTGAGCAAGCAAATGATACAAATTTTGACAAATCAGCAATTTTAAATTTGATTCATAGATAATAAGTGAATAATTTGTTATAAAACTTACGTACGTGCCATGTTGGAACTCTGAAACAATAAATTGAGTCGGAGAGAACCAAATAGGGCGAAGGACCCAACAAACGAAAATTTTAACACAGATCTAAAATGAATAATAATAGAGAAATATTTATTGACAGACAAAATCGATATAGTTGCAGTTAAAAGAAATTTAGGGCGATTTTTAAAATGGAATTCTCAGGCTGCGTATGTAACACACAAACACAAACAAAAAAAATTAAATGTACACTTAATTAAGTGTTTTAAATCATTCTTTCTAATATTTAAAGGAAAATATAGTAGGAATCTAAATTTATTTTAAAAAACAAAAGGGATGGTAGCATTTATCTAAAACGTGTCGAAAACCAAGAATCAGAAATGTTTCGTGAAGGGAATGATGGTAAAATTGGCAGATATGTCCAGAGTGTAGAAGAGGAAGTTTATCATATCAAATGTAGAGTCCACTTGAAGTCATTGACGCCATCTTTGTTGCAATTCAGAACAAAGCTGATAAAATGTTATCTTAAATAGAAGAAATAAATATTTATAACAAATTCATAAATATCGAACTAATTATATGTTATTAACATCTGTAAGCAAATTAAATTGAAATTATATATAGTTGTTAAAATCAGTAATTTTATTCATGTATTTGAGGCACTCGTTTTTCTCGTTTGGCAAATTAACGTTTGAATTAGTAAAGATATCTATCTTTAAAATGATCACATTTTTAATATTATATTTTAAGCACATTTTATAGTTTAAAAAATTACTAACCAGTCTATAAAGTATGACTGTTTAAGAAAAAATGGCTAACGCCTAAAAAATGTTTATTTAGATTATTTTGTTAAAGAATATTTTAAACTAATTAATTAATCTGAACCTCGCAAAGAAAATACTTA